>CM039505.1:21161109-21241461 GCA_022432975.1 Begonia masoniana | reverse complement strand
CCATAAGTGAAGAAAATAGAATTTTATGATTTAAATGCATGTTTTTTTAATGACTTTCACAATGGACTAACTTGCTGATCTGTATGTCCAAGAAATCATCAGATTGCATGGAATTCCTTTATCTATTGTATCCGATCGTGATCCTAGATTCACCTCAAGATTCTGGCAAAGTTTGCAAGGCACATTAGGAACAAAATTGTCTTTCAGCACTACTTTCCACCCTCAAACCGATGGTCAATCTGAGAGGACGATTCAGATACTTGAGGATATGTTGAGGGCATGTATGCTTGAATTCCAGACATCTTGGAGTCGATACCTGCCCTTGGTTGAATTCTCCTACAACAATAGTTACCAGTCCACCATAGGTATGACACCTTATGAAGCACTCTATGGCAGAAAGTGCAGGTCACCTTTGTACTGGGATGAGGTCGGTGAAGCAAAACTCCTAGGTCCCGAGATTTTGCAACAAATATCAGACAAGATTGCCACTATTAGGAAAAGAATGATAATAGCACAGAGCCGACAGAAGAGTTATGCAGACCAAAGGATAAGAGACCTTGAGTTTTCTGTTGGTGATGAAGTCTTCTTGAGGATTTCACCATTTAAAGGAGTTTTAAGATTTAGTAAGAAAGGAAAGCTAAACCCACGATTTATTGGACCATTCCCCGTCTTAGAAAGGATTGGCAGTACGGCTTATAGATTGCAATTGCCTCCATCATTGGAAAATATACATAATGTTTTCCATATGTCAATGTTAAGAAAATGCATACGGGACCCTACACAAGTTGTTAAGCCAGTGGATATTGAGATTGAGCCGACACTAATGTACGAAGAAAAGCCAATGCGAATTTTGGAATCTGCAGTGAAAACTCTGAGGAATAAGGAAATCACCCTTGTGAAAGTTTTATGGATGAATCATGATATTGGGGAAGCCACATGGGAAAGACAGCAGGACATGATGGACAAATATCCAGAACTCTTCGCTTGGTCAATTTTCGGGGACGAAAATTTTGTTTAAGGAGGGGTGGATGTAACACCCAACAACTTCAACCAGGTGACTTCCTAACTGTATTAACGGTCATGATTATTCAATCTTCATGATTTAGAATTTTATGCCAAGCTTAATTAATTACATGTGGATTTAAACTAGGCTGTGTGGCAAAGTTGTAATAATGGAGGATTGAGACCAGTATTTAAAGAAAATGGAAAGGATTCAAATCCCAATTAAACCTCACTGTAGCGGTCATTACTCTCGGCGATTTTCTCTCCCGAGCTCTCGCTCTCTGTCAACTAGAAATCCCTCCTTCGACGATCGGTTTCCTTGCTTACCTCTCGGCTACTTTGTGCTCGAGGTACGAGTTTGGCAATATAGCTATCTGTTAGTTGTTAAGCCCTGTTTTCAGCTAAGTGTTGAAGTTTTGGATTCTTCAATGGCCGAGTAATAATAAGGACATTTTAAAACCCGAGATTAGTATTGTCATTCCGAATCGATTCTGGACACTTAAAATAACCAATCCTGATTAATCGAAGTTGAATCTAGCTGTTATGGTTTTTAGATTTAAGACTGTGCACAGAGAAATTAGACTAAGGGATTCGGGAATGATTTAAGATATTAGACTCTAAGGTGGCTAGTGATTAGGACTATTAGGATTTTGTTTTAACTACTGCAATGTAAATGTTTTAGGTGAAGAAGTCTGAAGAAAAGGAGCTCAAGTTGCTAAGGAAACCAGGTAAGTGAATGTGTAGGATTCCCGGCCAATAGGGCTCTACATCACAAGGATGCTAGGTAGAAACTGATACAATAATTAGAAGTTATTTAAGCTACTGCCTGTTACTTATGTTGATGTTTGACTAATGATATGATTTCACGACGGATGAATGCACTATTCTGTAGCTTGATGAATTAAGAGTTTCCATGTTCATGCATCATGAATGTTTTATGCATATGAAAATGTTTTTAAGAGCATGTTTTCCTCATGACCAAGATAATGATGTAAAACTTATGCAACGTGAATTAAGTGAGGGTTGGGGGCGGTTTGACGTATGTCACTGTCCAAAAGGAAGGACCATGATTACGACCCGCAAGGGACTATGTACACTCTCACTGTCAACTCCCTTTACCGGCACAAATCCTATCTTAATCCACACAACATGAACGAGGAATATGATTGATGAATATGAATGATGAATATCAATGATGAGCATGAATGATGATTATGAACGATGAATACGAATGATGAATAAGAATGGAGGTTTTGTGTATGAATACGAACAAGAAAAGATTCATAAGCATTTGTTTCTCAAAATGAGCATTCATGCATACTTGTTAGTATTGCATTCCTTACTAAGCATTAGGCTTATAGTTTAAACCTTATGATGTAGGGGAAGATTTAGCAGGTGAGGATTTCAAATTCTGTGATGATGTCTAAGGCCGGTTGCAGGATGGTGCTCAGGGTGGAAGTCTGTGGCTGGCATGCGTATATGACATGTAGTTAAGCTCATAAAGTGTCAGTAAGATTTATGATAAACTGATGTTCAAGTAAAATGAGACTTTCTTTTGAATACTGGATTTTATGATTGTCTGGTTTAATTACTGAGTTTGTGAATGTCTATAAGGATATAGAACGTGTTATCTAACTAAGTCTTCCGCCATAAGAATTCTGGATGAGTTTCTGTCTTTTATCTATAAGAGTGATGAGTCATCGAAATTTTGAGTCTGTGTATATTTGCGTTCCCCGATAGATGTCAAGCTATCGGAATATGTTAAGTGTGGCACCCACCGGCAGATGAAGTGTATTTAGGTTACCAGATGTTGTAAATGTTATTTCGTCGTCCAGTGACCGGTAGATGTAGTGTGTTTAAGCTATCGGATGATGAGAGTGCTATTTTGTCATCTAGTGACCGGCAGATGAAGTGTATTTAGGTTACCGGATGATGTAAATGTTATTTTGTCATCTAGTGACCGGCAGATGTAGTGTGTTTAAGCTATCGGATGATTAGAGTGCTATTTTGTCATCTAGTGACCGGCAGATGAAGTGTATTTAAGTTACCGGATAATGTAAATGTTATTTCGTCGTCCAGTGACCGGTAGATGTAGAGTGTTTAAGCTATCAGAAGATGTAAGTATAGTTTTTGTCGTCTAGTTACCGGATGATGTGAGCAATTCCTTGTCGTTTAGTGCTCGAGTAACGTTTTAACTGGTCACGCGAGGCGCACATGACCACCGGTCGATGTAGCTTAAAGTTGTGGACATCTGGCGATAGATGTTCGAGACCGAGCGAAGTCTTTTGGACATGTGTAAGGTCCGTGATAACGGTAGATGCCTTTCACTAGATGGGGTGAGATGTGTCGCGTGGTGGGCACGTGACCGTCGGTTCATGTGAGTTTTCTTTCCATCGGTAGATGCAGTTCAAGAGGTATTCTTTTAAAAAAAAAATAATAACATGAATAATGAACAAAGTGTAGAAAGTAAGACCAAGATGATTTAGAGGTTAAATTATGAATTAGGTGGTGACTCCAATTGGGGTCGTTACACCTGGTATTCTAAGAAACAGAATTCTGTTGCATTATCAACTGCTGAGAGTGAATATATTGTTGCTGGCAGTTGCTGTGCACAAATGCTCTGGATGAAACAAACTCTAGAAGACTATAATCTGTTCTATGATAGGATTCCTATTCGGTGTGACAACACCAGTGCTATCAACATTTCTAAGAATCCAATTCAGCATTCTAGAACTAAGCATATTGAGGTCAGATATCACTTTATAAGAGATCATGTTCAAAAAGGTGATATTTTCTTAGAATTTGTTAATTCTGTTGATCAATTAGCTAATATCTTTACCAAGCCTTTGGATGAAAAGACCTTCAATAATATTAGAATAAGGCTAGGTATCATTCGGTTTGAGAAAAACTAAGGTTATTTCTCTGTTGGTGAATCTTGTGTAATAGAGCTGTTTTTAGCTGTGAGGGCATCGGTAGATGCAGTGTTTTCCAATAGGCATCGGAAGATGCATTTTTATCGGTAGGAATTGGAAGATGTATTATTTATCTGCCGACACGTGTGACCCATCGGGTTAATCGGTTTTACACGTGTGTCTTCATCTCGTCGGGCGATGCCCTATTCTCTTTTAAACTCTGTTTCTTCTCAAAGAAGCTTCACATTTCGCGCTCTTTCTGAAAACCCCTGCTCTACCAGTTCTCTCTCTCTCGAGTCCTATTCCTCCAATGGATTTTCCAAGTTCATCTTCTCGCGCTGCTAAGGAACCTGCCAAGAAAAAGGCCAAAGTATCAGCTCGTCCTCCACGAGAGATTCCTCGTGCCAAAGAGTGGCCATCTCTTTTCTTTCTCTTTAAGGATGCTGAGTTAAGGTACCATGACGACTATATGTACAAATCTTTAATTCCCAGTCGTGGGATTTACTTTGATGACTTAGCTGGCATGGACATTATAGAACCCTTGAAGGATCTTGGGTTATTAGGATTATTTGAAGTGGAATCATACTATTACCCGGAAGCCATCCGTATGTTTTATGCCAATATGAGTTTTACTTCTGATTTCTCTATTATAAAGAGCTATGTGTATAGCAAGAATATAGAGATTACTCCCTAGTTTATTAATGGTCTTCTGGAGTGCTCCCATTTAGATAGCTGCACTTATCAGTATATGTCCGGCACTGAGCCTCCTTTCTTTGGTACCTCTGAGGGTCTCAGTTTTCTTCAGCTTATAGTTCTTGACCCAAACCATACCTCAGATCCTCTTAAAGGCAAACACCTGACTGCAAGAGCCAGATTATTTCATCAGATGATAGGGTACAATATTGTCCCTAAGGGTGGTCACCATGATGAGGTGAGTGCAATGGAGCTTTTTGTTCTATTTGCACTATACCAAAAGGCCCCTTTCAATCTTGGATATGTTGTGGTTCGAAGAATGATTCAGGCAGTAACATCCAGGGCTACCTCCTTTCCTTATAATCTGCTGCTCATGAAGATTTTTATGTATCTTGAGGTTGTCTTTCCAGAGGATGAAGACCCCTTTCGTCTTCAACCCACAAGTTTCTATTCCAAAACTACCTTGAACAAAATAGGAATAAAGAGAACAAGGACAGGGGAGCTTGTTGTGAATGCTCCTAAGGGAAATACTGCTAAGGCAGCACTTGCCAAAAAGGGGAAAAGAAAACTTAGCCTGCTAGAGGAGTCCACTGCTGAAGGAGGGGATGACTCTGAGATACCAGCATTTAATAATTCCCCTTCTCAATCTCAGGCTTCTAGCTTCCAACCTCCTCTTGTGCGAAGGCGTCCAGCCCCTTTCTCACGGGCACTTATTTCAGAGGCAATCTCTACTCCCTCTTCTGTGCCCCTACCCATTCCAGAGAATCCTCCATCTCCTCCACCTGCACTTCCTTTACCGGCTCTGCTTCCTCCAGCTCCTCCCTCTCCAGTCCAACAGACTATGTCTCCTCCATCTCCAGTCCACCAAGCTATATCTGTGCCTTCTCTGCCTCCACCAGTCCAACCACCTCCTCCGCCTCCAATTGCTTCTCAAGTCCCAATCCCTTCACCTCCTTCACCTGTACTTTTGATGCCTTCACTACCTGTCCTTCCACATATCTCTTCAGTCCCCCTCACTCCTCAAGTCCAAGTATCCTCACCCATTCCATCAGCACCTCCTGCCACTCCTCTAACCTATCAGAGGAGATTTTCGTTGAGTGAGACTCGGTATAATGAGCTGAAAACCACTATTGACCGCATTGAGACAACTCTCAGTTCCATTGAAAGTAGGATTGAACAGTCTCTTGATGCCAAGCTAGCCAAGAATCAAAAAGACATACACACAGATTTAGATACCGGTCTTGGTTTGTTGTCTCAGAAACTGGATGCTGATAGGCGCATTGTAGCCCGGGAACTTGAGTCAATCAAATCCTCAATTGACAATCTGCATCTCGAACCAGAACCTGAACCATCTAGCTCTGTCAGTGTTCCAGAGGCCTGCTTTGAAGATTGGTTTCTTCCTCTTTCTAGGCCTGCAGTTACTGAAGATGTGCGCTTCATGTCACTGGATCTTCAAGAGGCTTAATTTGCTTTCTCTCCTCCTGATGCGTCTACTACTGGTCTTTCTGTCGAGCCTCC
Organism: Begonia masoniana; assembly: GCA_022432975.1. NCBI lineage: Eukaryota > Viridiplantae > Streptophyta > Magnoliopsida > Cucurbitales > Begoniaceae > Begonia > Begonia masoniana. Next base: position 21,235,336 of record CM039505.1, on the reverse strand, counting down.
TCCATGTATGGACATGGTGGTGTATAAAGGTCCCTCTACCTCTGTTGCTCCTCAGCCAGAGCCTACTCCATGCCAGGATTTAGTGCTTTATCAACCATCTATCCCTCTTGATATTCATTCTCTTCGTGCCCTTGTAGATGCATATTTTCATTCAAACCTTGAAGTACCTGCTTGGATGAGCCAAGCTTTCTAGAATCATTTTGTCTCTTTCTTTAAATAGATGTTTTTGTTTGTAAACAATTGGTACACAATTTTATTAATTTCTACTTACATTTTGCTGATGTTTCTACTCTGTGTGCTGAATGCCTTAGTTTTGTTTATCTCTCTGTTTGTTTTTGATAATGTCAATGGAGGAGAATGGTATAAATAAATATATTTGATCTATGCTTTATGCCATTACTATATTTTGGAAATCTGGATATATGCATATTTTTGAAACTCTGGTATGCTCCCTGTTTGTTTTTGGAATATATGCATTTGCTATGAGGGAGCTAGAATTATGGGGGAGAGTAATGGTTAATTAAATTTTATACTCATAATTTGTCATCATCAAAAAGGGGGAGATTGTTGACTTAAATAGAGTTTAAGTCTAAATATGTTTTTGATGATGTATTTGAATGTTAAATATGTAATTTGATTATGTTTATAAAATGAGAATATTGAATTATGCATTTGATTTTAATCTTTTGGAGATACCCTTAAAAAGGGTATTTTAGTTGTCTAATGAATCGAGTTAAGTGTACAGGGCTAAAAAATTGGTAAACAAAAGTTACATCTGCCGATTACATCTGCTGTTTTAGTTCTTCCTGCTGATGGCATTTGAAGACAACTCAAATCGTTTGCTAAACGACAAAGGCAAAGTACTTAAATAAAGACATCTACCGATGGTGTTCAAGTCACATCTACCAATGACATTCAATGCTCACATCTGCCGATGGAATGTCAAGATGCTTCTGCCGATGAAGTTTGAAAGATGCATCTGCCGACGATTTTTCAAGGTACATCTACCGATAACTTTCGAGCTCCATCTGCCGATAACATTCGAGCTCCATCTGCCGATAACATTCGAGCTGCATTTGCCGATAGCATTCCAAGCTGCATCTGCCGATGAAGTCCTCAAGGTTGCATCTACCGATGGCGTTTTGAAGATACTCATGCCGATAGCTTTTTAAAGCTGCTTCCACCGATGATCTTCCGCCATAATTCAAAATAGCCGCGAAGCTACAGTGACGTCATTTTCAGCATTAACTCCAGAACTTTAATGGCGACGACGACTTGCAACTGCAGACGGCAACGGCTACTTGATCTAGTACGGATGCTTCCCAACGGTAACTTTTTTCATTTGAAGAAAGGAGCATTGAAGTCAAGAGCCAACTAACATAAAGAGTATTTAAGCCAAGGTTAGAGTACGAAGGAACAACTTTTGCGAATTTTATTCTTGAGCCCTAACCTGCGAAATATTATTCACACTCTGTATTTCATCTACTTCTCTCGAACCTAAACTTGAGATTTAACCTTTGAGGAAGTTTAGATTGTTTTGATTATTACAAACTCAAAATCTGTATAAGGTAGTGGATTATCGCCTGTGAAGAATAATCCAGAACTGTAAAAGGCAGTAGATCGGAGCCCGAAATTCCAATCTGTTTTATTCTCGCTGAGGAGAAGGTTAAGGATCTTTAAGGGGTGAACCTTGAAGCGTGGATGTAGGCTGGGTTGAGCTGAACTACGTAAAAACTCGTGTGTTAGAATTTCTCTCTCTCTCTTTTACTTTGATTGCCTATTTGTTTACTGTTAGCTTAGAAATTTAAGGCAAGAGAGAAATCACTTAGATATTGAGTTTAATTTTTAAAAAAAGTCTAATTCACCCCCCTCTTTGACAATCTCGATCCTACACTATTCACATTCTAATTATTTAGTTCTTGTTTGTTTAGACATAGTGATATGAACTAAGGAAGACCAACAGTCAAAGTTTCAGTCAAAGATTTTTCAAACATAGATAAAAATTCATTGAAGAAAGATGATATATTTGAAAAGATACTAAATGAGTTTTTGATTAAAAAACTACAAATAGAATCTAAAAAGATATTTGGAGAGAGATTCTTGAAAATTCACAAAGATTGAAGAGAGAAGCGTAAAGATTCACTCGAGTTTAAAAGAAATAAATATTCATGTGGATTGGAGAAAGATAAAGATTATGTGAAGATTTGGAGAGGGTGTGATGCATATGCTCATGAAATAACTAAAAAGGGAGGATGCGATGCACATGCACATGTAAGAATTAAAAAACACATGTGTCATGCACATGTAAGAATTAAAAAGGACATGCGTCAAGTACATGCTCACACAAGAATTAAAAGTCACATGTATAAGCACATGCAAGTGCATGCAAATCTCGTAGAAAATATCTTATCTAGCCGAATCTACTCAAATAAATTCAAATCATGTTCAACGAAGTTTAAACATGAGATGACATCTGATCATGCAAAGAATCATTATCCCAAGAAATTTCTTAGTTATTTTATTGTTTTATTTCTTTTATTTTAGCATTTAATTTAATTTTAACGTAGAGCCTATTTAATGAAAAAACACTTTCGATTTATTAGAACAGGTTTGAATTAAAAATTGAGTTTTTTTTAGAGAGAATTTTTTTTAGTTCTTTGTGAAAAACATTGATCTTCTTGAAGTCAAACTTGAAGAATCTCACTTGATAGCTTTGGTTCTTACCAACAAGTTTGGTCTGGGTCAAGGTTCTATTTTGATAATTATAGTTCCATCGAATTCTTCGATTAGGGTCAAATTTCCTGTTTTTCTTAAATCCAAGGTGTTTCTGTGAATTATTCTCCATTGTTGTCGGGTCCTGGGTCCTTTCGATCCGAGGTTCGCATCATTTAGTATTAGCGCAAAGTGCTCCTACAATTCAAGGTTCAATCTTTATTGATTTTTGTCAATTTTATTTTTTTTCTACTTCGTAGATTTTTATAGTTCGAAATTCTACAATTAAAAAAAGAAAAGGAAAAAAAAATCATTCATAGTGTTATTGTCTTTTTGTTGAGTTCAGAATTCTTTCTTTCGAAATTTTTCAATTAAAAAAAAAATCTTATCTTGAAATTAAAAAAACTTTGTTTGAATTTTAGAAAATATTATCTTCAAATTCAAAAACTTTGTTTGAATTTCAGAAAATCATATCTTGAAATTTCAAAAATATTGATCTAGAAATTCGAAAACTTTGTTTTGAATTTTGAAAATGTTGTTCTAGGATTTCGCAGATATTTGTTATTCGAATATTCAAATTATTGCTCAATTGCTACTCGAATAGTTTGTTCTTCTTCATTGCTTGATTTTTATTACTCTTGAAGGTTTGGATCTTTTAACTTAATGATTTGATCTAGATAGTTTTCACTTGTTGAATATTTATCATTAATCAAGTTCTTACATAAAGAGCTATAAGGGAAGATTGAGAGGTAAATGACCGGAGGGTGAGATTATTTTAAAAAAAAATCTTTGTTTTTTTTAGCACAAAACGAGTAGAGTGACATCCATTGAATGAAAACACGTGAGGGAGAGGAAGGTCTGTACATTATTTTGCTTTATCAAAATTATCGTTTATTAATCTAATGTTGACTTATGATTTCTTATTGTTGGCCGAAAACCATGAGTAAAGAACAAGACAGTGTATCTAAAATTATTCATAAGCGCCATGCAAGATCAAGTTAATGCGCTAAGCATCATATTAGATCGGATGGAATCCCCTTCCAATAGTTATAGGCGGAGAAGCAAAGCACACATGAACCATGATTATGAGGATGTTGGACTTAAGTATGGAAATTACAAAAGAGAAAAGGATACAAGGACACATAGAAAGGATGAAAACCTAAGCGATATCAAAAAGGTGATTCCTCCATCCCAAGATCGAAGTGCATCCGAATTTTATTCGAAATAGAACAAAAAGTTGGGTCTTATAATCGATAGTTATATTTATAACGAGAAGAAAAAGATCAAATTAGCCATCAAAAAGCACAAGGAAGATGAAATTGTCGTTCCTCTAAAAATTGAAACTTTGGAGGAAAAAATAATTTTTCAAGAGTGCAACGGACTTTACGAAGAAGAAAAATCGACCAAGGAACACTTAAAAAAGGAAGTTATTTATCTTCCAAAAGATCCAAGTTTTATGGAAGTTCAACAAGAGAAAGTTAAAACGGCGGAAAAAAGTGTGATGTTAGCAATACAACATACATTTATACCTTGGTTCAAGAAAAATTATTTATCTAACAATCTAACGTTTTCTCTTCCAAGAATTTTTTTTTAATTTTCAGGAATTTAAAGGTGCATTCTATGAGGGTTGTTTCATAAACAATAAAATCACGGACTCAATCTCCAAGGATAAAAATTCGAGGATGAATTTTCTTGAAGTGAGAGGGAATAATGTGATCCAATGTGCCAATAAGTTCAAGCCCAATGACCTTAACCCATTACAAAACATATGAGGTCTAATGACAAATCAAAGAAGCAAGGAAAAACACATTAAGGCCAAAAAACATCAAAAGAGTGCAATAGAGCATGCAATGTGCGCGCCTAGATCCAACTGCACGCGCATAGATCCAACAACATGCCTAGACATTACAGCTTACGTGCCTCACCCACACGCGCCTAGCGCCTGACCTGGAATTGTCTGCCGTATGCCAACCTATTCTCACGTGCCTGACCGCCAGCCCAACCTTTAGCTTTTAGGGTTATTTTATTGTCGTATTTTATTTATTTTGTCTATTTAAACATATGATTTGGACTTTGTTTTGTGAGTTTTGATGATTAATGAAAACTAACTTTTTGCTTGTTGAGAGAGTCTTCTCTTTAGTTCTTTACGAAGAACGCGATCTTCTTCAAGTATTGATTTGAAAGATCAAGCTTGATAGCTTTGGTTCAATCAACAAGTTTGGTTCGGGTCAAACTCCTCTTGTTTGATAGTTTCAGTTCAACCAATAGTTTTGGTTTGGGTTAAACTCCGTTATTTGATAACTTCAGTTCCATCGAATTCTTCGATTAGGGTCAAGTTCTCTGTTTTTCTTGAAGAATCTCACTTGATAGCTTTAATCAAAAACTTTTTTTGTACATTTTCAAATGCATCATCTTCCTTCAATGAATCTTTACCTATATTTGGAAAATCTTTGATTGAAGTTTTGACTTTTGGTCTTCCTTGGTTCATATCATTCCCTTTCCCTTTGAAGAGATTTATTCTCGAATCTCTTTGTCATATACAAAGAAATTCACACTAGAAAAAAGATTAAGATTGTTAGAAAAAAACAAATATTTAGAACAAGTAACAAGTGCTTGCTCCCTTGGTAACATCATACTATTTTTCTTACTTTCTTCATCAATTTCCTTTACCTTTTGTACCTCAACTTCGTACTCTTTTGGCTCATGGTTGAACATCACTTTTTCTTCACGAATCTCATGGATTTCTTGGAAACTTTTCTCTATTGGAAAATTGTCTTCCTTTTTTTGAAATTCCATAAAAATTGGATCTTTTGAAGAAAACTATCCTCCTCTTTTTTATGCTGTTCGGTTGGTGATTCTTCTTTGTAAAGTTCTTTGCACTTTTGAAAATTTGTTTCTTCCTCCAAATGTTTGATTTTTAGAGGAAAAATAAAATTTTCTACCTTGTGCTCTTCGGCCTTTTGTTTAACCTCTTGTTCCTTTAATTTTTGATTCTTTACCTCTTGTGCCCTCTCGTATTCCTCAATCATCATGCTAAAAAGTTGTTCGATCTTTCTCAACGAAGCTTTGCACTCCTGAATTTCTTTCGTCGATAGTATCTTTCTTTTTCAACCTCTTGTTTCACCTCTTGTTCTTTCAATTTTTGTTTCTTTACCTTTTGTTCCACCAAACTCTTTGTAGTATCCCTCTATACCTTTGTCATTGAGTTGTTTGAGCTCTCTCCACGAAGTTTTTGTCTCTCGATTTTGCTTTCGTCAGTAGTATTCTTCATCAGCCTATTCTTGGCATATATATTGCTTTCGAGAGAATCTCCTTCCACAATTCATGCTATAAGAAACAAAAATAAAAATAATAAAGTTTATGGCTTTTTTTTTTACTACTTTGCCTTTTGCAAGAAAGATACAAATTCTTTCTTTCTTTTTTTAATAAAAATTGAAACTTGGCTCGAAATGTATCAACTTTTTTTTTATTAGTAGGATAAAAAAACTAAGATGAAGCAGAGATCGACAATAAAATTTAACGATAGTACCTTGAATTGGCAGAGCCAAAGTACTTATACCAAATGATGCGAACCTCTGATCGAAAGGACCCGAGACCCGACAACAACGCAGAATAATTCACAGAAATTCCTTGGATTCAAGAAAAACAGGGAACTTGATCCCAATCGAAACTATCAAATAACAGAGTTTGACACAAACTAATCTTGTTGGTTGAACCGAAACTATCAAATAAGAGGAGCTTGATCCGAACCAAACTTGTTAGTTGTACCAAAGCTATCAAACTTGATCTTTCAAGTTAATACTTGAAGAATATAGTGTTCTTTGTAAAGAACTAAAGAGAAGACTCTCTCAACAAGTATAAAGCTATTTTTCATTAATCAACAAAACTCTCATAATAAAGTCCAATTCATATGTTTAAATGGGCAAAATAAGTAAAATACAAAAATAAAAATAAAATAAAGAAACTCTAAAAACTAAAGGTTTGGTTGGCAATCAGGTGCGCGAGGCAGGGCATTGCGATGGGCTTGCGCACAAGTAGACGGAAGCAGGCCAAGTGCACAGGCTTGGGCGCGTGTGAGTGGGGCGCGCAAGCTGCTAAGTCTGGGCACGCTGTTGGATCTAGGCGCGCACAGCTGGGTCTAGGCATGCGTGCTTCATGGTTTCTTGTAGTCGTTTGATGTTTTTTAGGCCTAATGTGCATTTCCTTGTTTCTTTAACTTGTCATTGGACCTCTTAAGTTTTGTAATGGGTTAAGGTCCTTGAACTTAAACTTATTGGCACCTTGGATCACATCACATAGATATCAAACATCGTCTTGGGAAACAAAAAGTGCCCCTTTGTGTAAAACTATTCTCCCAAGCTGTCAAAGGTTATTTGGGTCATTGACAACCTGCTTGTTTGTGCTTAGTACAAGTTAAAAGTCTTTGCTACTTGTGATTATTAAATTTCAATTAAAACTTACAAGTAAATTATAGAAAATTCTACATTTATATTTTAACTTTATATTATAATATTACGTTATAAGGAAGTGCAATTAAGACTGTTATTTTAGTTGTAATCTATAGCGGAACTTTGAACTTTTGTTTTAAACAAAATTGAGTTCAAACGTTTAGGTTAAATTGGATTTTACCCTGATAATAATAATAGATATTTAAGAAGTGATGAACTCGCTGTGAGGTCACAACCATGACCTCAGACTTAGTCATAAGCTGAATACCCTCTTTTGCTTCACGCGCTATTGGTTCCCCTTACCCCTTCCTCCAATCAGCTCTTTACGTCAACAGAACTAAATAACCTCTCATACGGTGCGTGTTACAACATGCTATAAGATGCGAATGGGGGATAGTTTATAAGGGTATGAAAGCGTCCTTCGACCCTATATTTTCCTTGTATTTATCCGAGCCTGTCTGAGTTTAGGTTTGCTCTTTCCCTCTTCTCTTCCTCGAATCTTGAGCAGGTCTTCACTGCAAGTACTAAGCCTCACTAGACGGAGAAATGGAGAACTGTTTGTCTGAGAGTTTATCTGCTGACCGGCGGAAAGCAACGAATGAACTGATTCGTGGCCGAGAACTCACCCAGCAGCTACAAACCCTTCTTCAGAACTCAATCGGAGCTGAGATTTCACCCGCCACCCAAGATCTGGCCCTCAAGATCTTGAATTCTTTTACGAATACCATTGCCATGCTGAACTGCAACGACTACGATGAGGGTTCTCAGATTCCTGTCAGTAGCTGCCTAAATTCTCCGTTAAAGTCTGAGGATTCCGGCGAAAGTTGTAGGAGCTCGGCTGTTAAGGATCGGAGAGGTTGCTACAAGAGAAGGTAAAACCTTATTCTCTTCGAATTCTATGTGATCTTGGTCAGGGAGAAGGGAGTACGGAACTGACATTTTTCCATGATTTTGCAGAAAGACTTCGGACACAAGGGCAACAGAAGACTCAACCCTCGTCGATGATGGCCATGCTTGGAGAAAGTACGGACAAAAAGCGATCCTCAACGCTCATTTTCCTAGGTAGGTTATTTGGTTAGACTAGAAAGTACAGATAAACCTGATCCTGATCGGAAGTTTCTTACTTTGTGGGTGGCCGTAATTGATCGGTTTTTGTTTTTGTAAAATAACCCAGAAACTACTACCGATGTACCCATAAAATGGATCAAGGTTGCCAGGCGAGCAAACAAGTTCAGAGAATCCAATATGAACCTCCCAAATATCGGACTACTTACTACGGCCACCATACCTGCAGCGGCTCGTTCAAATCTCCAGAAATAATTCTGGATTCAAATCCCTCTGATTCCTCCATTCTCCTCAGCTTCGACGGTCCGGTCTGCAACGATGGCCGATTTCCCTTTTTCTCTTCCTCCTCTTCAGTGAAGCAGGAAATCATGGAAGCAGTGAGCGATGAGGCCCGCGTTTATTCCTCATCGTCAGATTATCTAGTATCGCCGGATCTCGGGGGTTTGGATTCATCCGGACATTTCCCAGCCGTGCTGTCGTCAACTATGCAATCCTTCCAAGAAGACGTAATGTCTGAGGTTGATGATTATTTTCAATTCGACTATTGATTGAACAGTCTTCTTCTTCGTCTTCTTCCTTTTCGCTTGCCTATTGATTCTGTTTGCTGTAGGAACAATCTAATCTATCGTAAACCTCATCTCCTGAGGTCCATCTAATCTATGGTATAGCCGTAGGATCCCTCGGCGTTTTGTTTTCTGTGTAGATTCAACTTTTTTCTGTTCAAATAAGCCTAATTTGGGGAAGAAGAAATGATTAGAACGTACGGAAATGGTGACTCATCTTAGCAAATAAGGCAAGCTTGAATTCCGTACACCATCCTCACAGTCCAGTTGGGTTAACTAAAATGAAATGATAGTGGTAATGATGGTGGTAGTGGAGATCTTTCATCTTGTTTTCTTGTCTTTGATTTGAATGAAATGGTGGTAGATGTTGGAGACATTCTGCATCCCCTAAAAGATTTCAGATGTGTCATCAACAAGAAACATGCCAATAGTAATAGTGTGATTGTTTCATTATTTGATCCAAGAGAAAGGAACATTACGAAGTGTACTATGATTGAATCTAGATGGAGTTTGCGGTGGTGGAAGAACGGAGCCAAAAATAAGAGATATTCCAATTGTAGATATCATAGATTGATTGTTTAGATCTTCCAAAAAGTAAAAAAGAAAACTTGGTTGAAGAGTATCATTTTTGAATCTAGATAGAGATCGTGGTGGAGGAAAAACTGTGTCAGAAAAAGGAGAAATTTCAGTAGTAAGATATCTGATAAAATCATCGTAAGAATTTAAATTTAAGGAATTCACTAACGAGACAACGTGTGAATATTCTAACGTTATGTTGGTATCTTCCATATGATAAAGCTTGACAAACGAATTTTCATCTCTCTTTTTAACAGTAGATCGTTCTACGTAATTGATGACAAAGTTCAACTGTTTTAATTGAATGACGTTTGAATATTTTCTTTTCACATCAAAGACTTTTCTACATTAAATTGTGACATATTTTATTTAATTTCTCATTACGTGTAGAAAAATGGTTCACTTTCCCATCGCTATCAAGGTCAAGGATGAAGGTGTATAAAACAGTACGACAGTCTCCACCTGTGTTTATAGCATTACGCAAAAGGATGTTAGGCATGATTGATGGAGCTATAAAGGCTTCTTGATATCATCATACTTTGTTCTATCAAATAATTGTCACCATCTAGCATATCGACTTCGTCTCGACTAATTTCAAGAGAATCATTTCTAAATGTTTTGATAGCTTTTTACATCCCGAAAAATCAAAGATTTACGTGCGCAAAAATTTTTGAAGATTGGAACTCAACGCTAGTTGTGGGATCAGAAAACAATTCCAAGTATTGTATTTTGAGTTGCCTGCAATCATTATTTGTACTTTCATCCATTTCAATTTTATACTTAAATTGTTATCAATTTTAACCCTACACTTAAATTGTTATCAACTTCCATCTCCGTTGACTTTTCCCCATTCTCCCCATCCATGAGAACCCATTAGAGTGGGTCTCCAATCCGAGACTTTCAGTACGTATTTCCGGAGCTCCGAATATCGATCGGTAATGGCTGTCTCTCAGTCTCAATCCTCAGATTCTCATCTCGAATAGATCGCCAATCCGAATCTCCTTACCTTCCGAACGAAGAGGATGAATCTGGGATGGGGACGGAGAATTCTTCAGAGGAGGCGATCTTCTTCATGGCCGGAGAGAGAACATGCTGAGCCAACCAGTTCTTGGATGACATGTCAGCCGATAGAGTTCGCCCGCAAGGAATAAACTTGATCAAACCTTAAGATAGTGATGATACCTTGCTTCTAAGCTCATCAATGGAGATGAACTGTGAATTGTGTTCTTGCTAAGAGAAGAAGACATCTATTAAAAAAATTGAAAAAAAATAGTGTACAAATGATTAAAAACATACCTAAGAGAAAAAAAAAATAGATATCCAAACGAATTGCATAAAAATTTATAGTTTTGATCTTGTAAAGATTTCAGAATGAAGTTGCAAACTTAATGAACCGTGTGGGGTGGAGATCCGTGTTAAGGATCAAAAGAAAGCACCCAACAGAGGCCAGCGGAGAGACCACTTGTGAAATCCGACAAATTTTAGTGAATGAAAATTTCTGAATAAATTTTTCGCGCAATATAAGTGGATTAAATTCCCGAGGGTAGAACATTCAAATTAGTTGAGCAAAGTTATTCGAGAATTTTAATTTGAAAACCAAAAATCTATTAGATAAGTTTAATAGGTTTAATATAAAATTTAAATGAATTAAAATAGAATTTAAAGAAATTAAAATAAAGGAAATAAAATAAAAGAAAAAATAGGTTAAGAAACCTATTTTCATTCAGACGAAGCAAAACAGAGACAGAGAGTAGGAGACGACCGCGAAGAGGGAAATTGGCTGGCGAGATTTTAACCTCCGTTCGGCGAAATCTTGGTGTCAAAACGTTCGTCTCGAAGCGTAGATCAACGTTAGCGATGGGCAATTTTGAAGGTAAGCCCTTTCTCTCCCGATTTTCATCTGAGAAGTTTCGGGCTTTCAGAAATTTGTCGATCTGAGATTTAGGGTCAATTTCTTGGTTTTTTGGCAGTAATAGACTGGAAAAGAAATAAGAAACGTGTTGGAAATGAGTTTCGGCGAAAAGCAGGTAAGAAAACACGATTTTTTCGACGTTGCGAGGTCGCCGGCATGTCGTTGGCGTTCGGCTTTCGACGGCCAAGTCAACTTAGCGGTGGGCCGAGTCAACTCGGGCACTAGGTCGAGTTGATTCGAGCCCAAGGCCGAGTTGGGCTTGGGCTGGGTCAGGCCGAGCCGACTCGGGAATTCATTTCGGGTCCAACTTGAGACCAATTGGGTTGGGTCTGACCCGAACTGGTCCGACCTGAACTGGTTCGACCCGAACTGGTCCGACCTGAACCGGTCCGACCTGAACCGGTCCGACCCAAACAGCTCCGACCTGAATCGGTCCGACCTGAACCGGTCCGACCCGAATCGGTCCGACCCGAATCGGTCTGACCCTGACCGTTGACTTTTTTGACCGTTGACTTTTTGACCTTTGACTTTTTGACTATAAAGTCAACTCGAGCCGATTGGGCTCGTTTTTGCCCTGGCTCCCCGTTTGTATCATTTATAACCCCAATTAGATTTTAATAGGGTTCTTTTCTTGTTTTAACTCCCAGATTCGGAGGATTTTGCAGACCTCGAGACGATTCCCGAGGAAACACGAACCACTGAAGTTAAGAGGACTCGCCTCGGTGATATGAGTTATTATACTTTCTGCGATATACCTACATGGCATGCATATATATATACATATTATTTTGATGGATTACCATTGATATTGATGTCGGCTGTTTTAAAAACATGAGCATATTGTAATAGATAGGTATGTATATTTTTAACTTGATTTGACTGCCTATTGCCATGTTTTCTTGTCTTGCCTATGGGTTTGAGTCGAGATTGATCATTATACTATGTTGTTGTGTTTTATTGTGGACTAGTTTTCTGATGCATTGCATGGTTTTCTGTATTGCCATTTGGAGTTGATTATGGAGGTAATCGTTTGGCACTCTTAACGGGGCCCAGTTAAGAGTATTAGGAGATTTTGCCTAGTGCAACCGTGTTTGAGGGTTGCTGTGATACTCCCCACACTTGTTTGGATAGGGTACTCCCCCTGATAAAAGAAGGAAAGGACTCGGAGCTATGCTAGTCCTGTGCGGTACTCCCCGCGAATGGAGGAATGGGCTCTGAGCTATGCTAGTCCTGTTACCCGACCTGGCCAGTGTTTGTTCGTTGTTACCCCCGGTATGATAAGTCTCTTGTGCAGTGTCCCCGAGGGCCTAGGGTAGAGTGATCGTTGATTCCCTCCTGGTGAGCCACCGTGTGATCCACGAGACCTAGGGTATGCCGACCGATCGAGAGTGATCGTTGATTCCCTCCTGGTGAGTTACCGTGTGATCCACGAGGCCCAGGGTATGCCGATCGTGATCCCCCTGGTGGTTGACTATATCTCTTCTCCTTATGAGGTCTTGTCTAATGTTATTGCAGCCTTTCTGTGTGGTGTGTTTCGGAGGATCCTTGTGTGGTCTCCTTTTTCACTAAGCACTTGACTATGTAGTATGGTATAGGTAATGAGGACATAGTTTGTATATACTTACTTTATTTTAAAAGTTAGCCCGGTCAATTTGTCTAAAAATGAGAAGAGATTTAATAACATAGAACTGGTTTTGAGATTTGATACTCATTCATTGATTTTATAACTGGCATGCATTATAACATGAGTGGTAGGTATAATCTCCCATAATGAGTTTGTCACTCACCCCAACAACTCCCCCCACTATAGGTAAAAGAAGAAGGAAGTAGAAGTGAGCTGGATCGACATCAATCAATTAGGAGTCATGTTTATTTTTATTTCGGCATTTCGTAAAATGTAAGAACATATTCTGGATATTGCCACAACTTTGGATTTGTAACTATCTTTACTTTTCAAGTATTTCTATTATTGCTCATTTCTCATATTTGTTACATTGAGGAGTATTGGATCATTGTAAAAACTTCCGCACTCAGCCTTAGGTTAGACGGTGGACCTCTCCGAGGTTGATCGTTTAGCCTGGCGTTTCTGTCCGGCCCATTCTCGGGTCGTGATACCACTGAGGAGCGAGTTGTAGAGAATCAGGGTTAAGAGCAAGAACAAGAAGAAGAAGACGGTAACCAACACAGAGTAGTAACAAAGGCGGATAACGATTTATGGTGAAAAAGACTGAGAGTATGAGGGTATTTGTACGTGGTGAGAAGAGCCTATGGTTAGATGGATTTAAGACCAGCTCCAATGGATTTAAGGTGGAAATAGGAAAAAGTTTGGGTAAAAACTTATTTGAATCCCAAAGTATGGAGTTAATTTGACACACCTCCTAAGCTAATAATTCTAACAACTAAAATCTTAAACTATACAAATTGTAACAAATCAAACCCTAGCGGAGTGCCGATCACCCCTTGTTCTGAATTTACGCCTAAAACGGAGGGCCAATCTAAATTGAAAGGCCCCTTTTCTGTCCAATGCTTACGTGGCACTGGACATATTAGGGCGGGATCAATTTGGGGGGCGGAGACCCCCGTTTAATATGCACTGCACGTAATTTGAGAACAAGTGGTCTCCTCTCCAAAACGGCCTCTCATTCCTTGCTTTCCTTATTTTAGGGATTCTCAGGAACAAGGGGTCCCTGCTCTAGTACAAGCCTTTGTTTCGTGCCTCTTTCATTTTAGGGGTTCTCGGGAATGTAGGGTCCCCGTCCCAGAACAAGCCCCCCCATTCCATGCCTCCCTCATTTTAGAGGTTCTTAGGACCAGGGGTGTGTGCCCTGGAACGACCCCCCGTTCTTAGCCCTAATTTTTGGGCCACGAAGATCCATTATTCTGTTACTTAATTTTTGGGCCGAGTGAGAATATGGGGTGTAACACCCGAGATTTTTCAGTGTTACGGTTTTTATTTTTTTTATGCTCGGATTTATTAGGTTATGTGTTGGGATGTTAGTGGAAAACCAAACTGAGAGTAACCAAAACAAAACCATTGTTAGGAAACAATGGAGGGGCAGTTTAGATAGAAATTAAGGTAGGTGGGAGGAAACCATTGGTTGGATGCCAAGTGTCCAAACTTGTTGAGGAAGCCATACAACCTCTCTTCCTCTCTTCCCTTCCCTCCTACGAAAAAGACTTCTCTGTTTCTCTTCTTTCTGTTTCTGTTTTCTCTCTTCTCGAGTTTTCTTCCATTTCTCCGTTAAAGGTTTGAGACTCACCGAGACGATCAAAGCTGCAACACACGGATGCCAGGTAAGTTCATACTTATAGGTTTGGCCCTTAAGGGCCTACAATAAGGAGGTACTAGGTTTTTATGTTGTCGGGATTTCTGTTGGGTAGTAAAAACATAGGTTATGTTTTAGGTTAAGTGTGTTCTGTTTTATATCCTGCTTATTATTCTTTTGCCTGTCTATGAATGTTCATGCATACACGTTTTTCATTGAAAGTCATGAAAAATGTTTTCTGCACACGGTTTGAAGTTAAGTAAGATAAAACTTGTAATGAAATGTATGGTTAAGTGTGGACGAGGACTGGCATCCTGTCATGTACTCCTGTTATGTCCTGCTGTGGCATGTACTCTTGTTGCGCCAGCTCTTCTTCCCACTTATACCTTCCTGTCCAGTGCAATGTAATGTAATGTTCATGTATTTGAAAATGTTCATGCATAGCACGTGCATCACTTTGCATTGTATGTTCTTACTGAGCTCTAGGCTCATAGTTGAACTCCCTGTTGTAGGTACGGATCCCGTGGATGAGGACTTGGTGCCTCAAGCCGATGTGTAGGTTGCTGTTGGCGGATCGAGCTTGCGGGGGTTCGTTGTGGCAGCCAGACATATTCTGATTTCCTGTGGGGTGTATGTATGTCAAGTTCTGCATAGTTTTTTTTGGGATTTTAAAACAACGTATAGTCTCTGTTAGGAATTCTGTTGGGATTTTGATAAAGTATAGGTTTTGGTGTTTATGTTTTTAAACCTCTGTATTTGACAGTTGAATGTATGTTTTGAAATATTCTGGAATTGCTTGGGACTTTCTCTTTTAGGTTGTGCATAGATTATCTCTGGTTTTAGAGCTATCCATGCAGTTTGATTTCTTAAACTTCTGTCATGTTTCCATCCTATCCAAAATCATATTTTTGAAATCAATTTTAGAAGTTTTTATGCCTTCTGGTTTTATGATTCCTATATATATGTCTTCCTGTTAAAAGCTGTCTTCCTGTCCATATCATCCGCTCCTGTCTTCCTGTGCATATCATCCGCTCCTGTCTTCCTGTCCATATCATCCGCTCCTGTCATCCTGTCCATATCATCTGCTCCTGTCTTCCTGTCCATATCATCCTCTCCTGTCTTCCTGCTCATATCATCCGCTCCTGTCATCCTGTTCATATTATCCCCCCTGTTATCCACCCTTGTCATCCACCCTTGTCATCCACTGTAAGTCTTCCACTGTATGATTTCTACTGTAAGTCTTCCACTGTATGATTCCAGTTTATGTTTATTTATTTATTTTATTTTATTTTAAGTCTTCCACTTTAAATGTCCATGAGTTTTAAAAAGTCGAAAAAAAAACATAAAGTCCCAGTGAATGATATGTCTAGTCTCGTGACGGCGCGGGCTCGGGTTTGGGGTCGTCACATGGGGTGCCCGCCCCAGATCGGCCCCTGTTATTAGCCCTAATTTTGAGAATGGGGTCGTTGCCCAAGAACCGAAGGGGCGAGGGTGTCAATCCCCGACATTATATAAGAAATCGGCCCCATTTCACCCTTACTTTGAGAAAAACCTAAAAGCTCTTAGCTCCCCAATGATTCTGACCAAAAATCTAAGTATTTCACGCCCCACACCGTGTTGATTTTTCAATCCCTAAGCGTTTCCTTCAAATATTGTCTAAAAAACACCCCACAAAATCTGAGCCCTAGATTGCCCAAATCCACAAATCCCCAATTCGAGCTAAATCGCCAAATTTTGCCCAAATAACTCTGAAATTGATGATAAAACGGAAGGTCGTCTTGTCACAAAGAGGTTTGGAACATGCTCCACCAAATTACTCATCGTTATCACAAGGAGGACCATTTTAAAGAGGTCCAACAAACTTATCACTGTTGTCCCAAGATTCTCTGTCTCAAGCGCGATGACTGCCAATTGGGAATACTTTTACTTAATTTTGAAATCAGATGTGTAAAGAGCAGTTTGAGAAGGACATGTCAAACCGCTCGATTATTCATTTGAAGACCGTCAACTTTAGAGGTTTGGAGTCATTTGAAATCAAGGAGATGTTCAACAAAATCTGTAACACCTGACATTTTGGCCATGTAATAATCTGTTGAGTTATTGTATGGATTTAAATTGCCATAAATATGATAACAACTTCATTGTAAAATGTTGGAGCATTTAGTGAGGGGAGAACCAAACTAATGTGTAACTAAACTAAACACTAAGTTTAAAATGCATGGAAGGGTAAATTGGGGAGAAATTAAGGTTGGTGGGAGATAGCCAATGGATAGCTGACACATGGCAACTTGTTGAGGAAGTTAAGTTCTTCCTCCTACGTGAAACCCTCTTCATTTCACTTCTCTGTTCTCTCTCCATTCTCTTCTCGGCATTCTCTCTTCCAGTCGTCAATCAGCCATCGAAGCTACTTTGATCTCCTCGGCTCCTTTCTGTTTTTCTACTAGGGTAAGCATCTTTTAAATGCTAACAAGTTTGGACAAGTTTAAAGTGAGTTTTGGTTGGAGTGAAGGATAGTGATACTTTGGTAAAACTCGCTGTTTTTGGATGAAAACACACCGATTTGTTTTCTAAGGGTTTGAATGAGTTTGGAACAAATTCTTCTAACTTATTTGTTAGCATTTGCAGCTTGTTTATTTTCTGAACGTGCATGTACAGGTTCGAGCATTTCTGAGACGTTCAGGACTTCTAACACCGCAGCAGACAGGTAAGTTCATACGTATAGATTCGGCCCTTAAGGCCCTACATCACGGAGGTACTAGGTTTTCTATTATGTCGGGTTGTTTTTGGTAGAAGAGTTAGAGTTATGTTCTGAAATGTCTGGCTTTGATTTACTTTCTGCTGTCTTATTTCTGCTGTCTGCCTGTTTAAGTTCAAGCACCGTTCATGCATACACGTTTTCTCTGAAAGACATACAAATATTTTCTGTACACTGTTTGAAACTAAATAAGATAAAATCTGACTGAAATGAACCGGTTAAGTGCGGGACGGGGACTGACCTACTGTTACTGTATTGTTATATATATGTATACTGTATTACTGTATGTGCCTATTGTGCACTCACTGATTCTACTGATTGTTAGTTCACCCATAAGCCCCACTTATACCTCTCGGCCACTGAAACATAATGTACTGTACTGTCACTGTATTTCTGAAAACCGCATGAATAGCATTTTGCATCACTGCATATCTATTATGTTCTTACTGAGTTTTAGACTCATAGGTGAATTCTCTGATGTAGGTACTGAACCCGAAAATGAGGACTTTGTGCCTCAGTCTGATGAATAGGTGGTTGGTGGTTTGAGCTCTCGGGGGTGGTTGCTGCAGCCAGATACAAATTCTGTCATGAGGTTTAAATTTTTAAAGCATAATCTATATCTGTAAAGTTTTCTGAAAATTCTGGCTTTGTTGTAAAAACTCTGTAAAAACTTCCGTTTTGGGAAAGTCTGCAAATATATGTTAGGTTCTGTACTGATCCTCAGTCTGATGAATAGGTGGCTGGTGGTTTGAGCTCTCGGGGGTGGTTGCTGCAGCCAGATACAAATTATGTCCTGAGGTTTAAATTTTTAAAGCATAATCTATATCTGTAAAGTTTTCTGAAAATTCTGGCTTTGTTGTAAAAACTCTGTAAAAACTTCCGTTTTGGGAAAGTCTGCAAATATATGTTAGGTTCTGTACTGATCCTCAGATTTTAAAACAATGTACAGATTTTGATGTCTAAGTTTTAAAAACTACTGTATTTGACAGTTGAATTCAGGTTCTGAATATTCTGGAATTGTTTGGGATATTATCTGTTAGCTTGTGTATGGATGACTTCTGGTTTTAGAGTTATCCAAGCAGTCTGTTTTCTTGAAAATCCTGTCGTGTTCCTTTAAACATGTGTTCAAGTTATGTTTTTAAATCAGTCTCTGAAGTTTGAAGTTTTTATGCCTTCTGTTATGCTCGAGAACCACGTTTTGAATTGGTTTGAGAATCTGATTCCTTTCATGTTTTCTGTTTTTCTGCTCTCTGTTGGTAAGTCTTCCTGTTAAAAGCTGTCAAACTTTGTCTTTAAAACTATGTCTTCCGATTACATCTACCGGTAGGAATTTTGCCTACATCTACCGTCTGACGTCATCTATTTTGTCTTATTACATCCACCGGTGAACTCAATTTTGTTTGTGGTTCACATCCACCGGTTATCACTGTTCATCTTTTGTCGTATCTGCATCTACCGCCAAACAGTAATTCTATTTAGGTTTTGCTTCTGCCGATTCCGTTTATTGCATTCATCTTCCAATGACGTCATCTCCTCTTCCGATGACGTCACCATAGCTTTTCTTCTGCCGATTTCAACTACTGCCTGCATCTTCCGGTGACGTCATCCATCTTCCGGCTGACGTCATCACCTTCTGCCGATTACGTTTACTATCTGTATCTTCCGATGATGTCATCACATCTTCCGATGACGTCATCACACATTTCGATTCCATCTGCTGCCTTCATCTTCCGATGACGTCATCTCCTCTTCCGATGACGTCACCCGTAGTTTACATTCTCTGAACTTTTGTCTGCCTCCTCTTCTCCTATTATAATTGTTGCCTTCTGATTTCAACTGTATCCCATTTCATTTCAATCCCGGAGAGCTCCTTCTCTCTGTGTTTCTCTGTTATTTGGTCTGCCCTTTCGATTTTAAATCTGTTTACTGCCATGTCATCTGCCTAAATCTTCCGGTATCATTTCTGCTTGCATCCACCGATTCCACCCGATGCTTGCTTCTTCCGTCAACGCCTTCTGCCAGTTTATTTACTCTTGTTTTCATCACTTCCTGCTTTTCTTCTATCATCCATTTTGCGTTCCGATTCTGTTAACTGTTTTCCCGTTTGATTTCGAATCCAGAGAACTTTCTCTCTCTCTGTAAATGTTTTAAAAGTTTAATGTACACAAAAAAAATATAGTCCCAATTTTCTGTTATCTGTCCCGGAGTGATGGCTTCGATCTCGGACCCCGATCGGGTTCAGTTTCGGGCTGTCACAAAATTACTCTATACGGGGTGTATGGATTGAGGGGCGATAGCTGCGAATAAATTGTTCGCTTGTTTTATGCAAACTTGACCTCTGTCGGGAGGGCAAAATATTTGAAGACGTACATCCTTGGTACAAAGATTATTATAACCTTAGAGATGGCTAATGAATTGTTCTGGTTTTCAGGAGAAGGCTTTGAGGTGGAGAGAAACTATCATGCTTTCTGAGATTGTGACTTTTTCAGATCAACTGAGAGACTTAACTTCCTTAGGGAAATTCATCGAAATCCTAACATCATAGGGTTTGTGAAGCTTATATCTAGGGATTTGAATATCAAAGCTCGGGTTATTCACAATCTGATAACTCATACAATTCTATCTCGGGATTAACATAGAGATCTCATGAGCTGCATGGACCTTTATGTGATAGAGAAGCTGTATAGCAGGAAGATGTTTGACCATGGCTTCGTGATTTTAGATCGCATGCATGAGATTGGTTAGATGTGCAACAAGAATCTGTCGTATGACATGTTGATTCAGAAGATCGTCGAGAGAGCTCGGATTCAACTACCGATTGGAGAGCAGATGAGAGCTCAAAGATTCGGCGATGTATTTGATAGCCTTCATTTGATTCGAATGGACCTAGTTAAAGTCAACAGGATCTAGATGTTCAAGGGAGAATAGGGAGAACAGGGAGCCTCTACCTCTGCAGATGATCCTACAGAGAACGAATTCCACAACCATTGTCCTCCCACACAGCTAGTACGTGGGACAGTATGGAGCAAAGAGTAAAGTTCCTCGTAGGCAGAGTCGAGGAGCTCACCATGTCACATAGAGAGCTAGCTGAGTCCCACAGAGAGCTGAAGAAAACCCTTATGGAATGGGTGAAACGAGATGACGACGATGTCCCACTATAGTTTATTGTATTTTTTGTATTTCATTTTATGTACTTTTAATTTATGTTTGTAATTTTAGGTTTGGTTTGTAACTTTAGTTTATGTTTGTCATTTAGTTTATGTTATATGATGTATGGTTGTACTTTACTTAACATTTTTACTCTATAGTTGTATTTAATTATCTAGATCTGGCTTTGGGTTATACAATTGTAATTTGAATATGCAGGAATTGTTTGAAACTTTCTATGAGGGAGTCATAAAAAAAAAAAAAGAAACTCTACCCAAATTTACAACTTAATCTCATTATAATGAATAGATAAATTACATGCTATAATAAATACATAAATTACAGTCCAAATAGTCATAAATTTTTAACTCGGCCGTATGTAGAAGATTCATGTATATAAATAAAAAACTATATTAGAATGTGTTGAAATTTATCTGTGTTCTGTCAAATGTGTGGAAATCCATAAATATGTCTTGCGAAGCAGAAGCGAAAGTAGCGCCTGAAGTGGATCTCTTATCAAGACAAGTGCAGCTATTATTCCCCTGATGCCGATATATACCACATGACATAGTTGAGCTCTTTCTAGTAATTGTTATACTTAGCGGCTCATCGACATCTCGCACTCTTTTCTTTTTCAGCCTACCAGGTTGGCGCTTTCTTATGGGTGGAAGGATTTGCTACATATTTTCTACGGATGGCCACATGTGTTGACCACTAAGCGGATGAATGAAGTGTGAGTACATCTACAGATAAGTCCCTAGTGAAAGTATTTATGAACGTAATTTTTCGGTGCTAGTTTCATGAAATAAATGCACGGAATGGAATGAACACATAGAATTCCAGTAATCTTCCACCTGTAATAGTTACACACACATGTACCTATGTCGACAACATATTGTTCGTTGTCGTTGCTAACCTTAAATCGTGCAGCTCACGTAAATATAAGGCTACAATTTTGAGCTGCACGTTTTACCTTCAAAGCTTTTTTCATATCTGGGGGCACAAGACGTCTGTTGATGAGGCCAACTTCTCATATTTTTTCACAATCCTAATCATCAAGTACTTTTGGATCATCTCGAACATGGTCAAAATCGAATTGTTTCTTACAGGTAATAGAATTGCATTGAATGACTCGCGTACATTATTTAATCACAGTTCACACTTGGGGATCGAACAAACTGCATGACTAGCCCAATATCTTGGGTTTGTGCCTCGAAGATATGCATGGACATCTGGGCTAATCTGATGTAGGTTCCTCATTTCTCTCTCGAAATAAGAAGATGTGGTTGCCTTGACTGCATTTCACATTGCATCTCTATATACTTTGTCCCAAAATTAGTTTTGAAATTTGTGTACATATGTTAGAGGCAGTAGTAGTGTTCGGCTGATGGTAATTCATGTTGCACAATAAGCAACAATCCTGATATTTGAAATAACAACAGAGTCAACATAAAATAATATATAACTACCACAACGCCTCAATATTTGAAAAAATCAATCAGAAATGCATTGTACCTTTTGTCGATCCATCTCGAGTCAGTCTGTAGCTCTTCCTTCAATAATTTAAAAAATCACGTTTATGAGTCCATATACTCTGCTTCCATATTGGCAATAGCAACAAGATATATTTCATTGTTGCCATTAATGCTGACGGCTATCAGTAATTGGTCAGAAAACGAGCCCTTCAGAGGATAGTCATCCAAACAGATAATATGTCAATCACACTGCATCAAACCTCCGTTGCAAACACCATACATTCTTTCGAATACACATGACTCATTTTCGGCAGAGCCCACCAAGTAATTCTATAAGCCCAACGTGCTACACAGATTGATCTATGTATTTCTTCTGCGTAGGACCACAATAGCTTGTATTATTCATCGTCATTCCCTTCATTAAGTTTTTGAGCTTTTCTTATTGCCCTTCTAGCATGACTTGGTATAATGTTGACATTCAAATCCTTCCTCACTATCTTGATAATGGAAGAAATTTCTCACGTAGATTGAATTTTGAACTTAGTCAAATAATGATTTGTCACTCATTTTGCAGTAGCGTATCGATGGGTCATTCCGGAGCGGGGAGGAGGCAGGAAACGGAGGGCCGTTTCAGGGCAAAAACCCCTTATTCTCAAATCACGTGCACTGCACGTTGAACAGGGGATCTCCACCCCCAAATTGACTTTGCCCCAATATGTCCAGTGCCACGTAAGCACTAGACAGAACAGCGAGCTATTCAATTTAGATCGACCCCCCGTTCTAGGAGTAAATTCAGAACGAGAAGTGATCGACAATCCACCAGGATTTGATTTGTTACATTTTGGATAGTTTAAGGTTTGGTTGTAGGATTGTTAGTTTAGGTAGTGTGTCAAATTAACCTCATACTTTAGAATTCAAATTGAGAACAATTTCAAAATATAGAATTTAAATTAATGAAATTTAAAGTACGAGATATTGGTTACCGGTACTTATAAAGTACA
The DNA here is from genome assembly GCA_022432975.1 of Begonia masoniana. Lineage (NCBI taxonomy): Eukaryota > Viridiplantae > Streptophyta > Magnoliopsida > Cucurbitales > Begoniaceae > Begonia > Begonia masoniana. The sequence goes on along the minus strand of CM039505.1, from coordinate 21,212,416 downwards.
TTGTTTAAATTGATATTTACTCTAAGAAAATGAGAAGGTGATAGGAGATGTGGAACGAGACAACAACTACATTGTACCTTAGATGGCCAACTGAGAAATAAAGGAATAAAGAAGAAATTAATTTTGCGGACATTGTCACTTGCTTTAATCGACTACATTTGTAGTTTTTGTTAGTGCTTGATGGTGGAGAGTGAAAGCTTTAAGAAATTAACAAGTGATTGAATTAGTATCGATTTCTTGGGGATGGTTGGACAATTAAACATATCCCTTTGTTAAAAAGTCATAGAAATATGTTGTCTAGTTAGGAAATTAAGTAAAGATATCACGTACGCCGTGAAAATAAGTAGAGAGCACCATAACGTATTATGTTCTACTATGAAACCTAATAGGGTCACATTACGTTCATCTCTAAACTAATTTAGAGGATAAAATAGAAACAAATTCTCTTCAAGAGAAATGATCTAATCAGTTTAAGGTTGTAAGAAAATAACACTAGAGAAGACGGATGAAAATTTTGACTCCAAGAAGCGTTAGTTTAATAGGGATTGAGCTCAATTGTTTTGATTATGATTGTAAGTAATTGAATAATTTAAAATTGAGATTAGAGGCTTTTATATGAAGAATTTAATTATGAGTTTATATAGTTTCTCCTAGTGAAAATACCCTTAAAATGAGTATTTTGAAGTTATAATACATTTGGCAAGTCTTTGTGGTCAAGGCCAAAGTAGGTTTTATGTGAAAAACAATCGGAACCAAAATAGGTTGAGCGATCAACTAGTAAGTTGTCCAAAAAAACTCCTGAAACCATCAAGTTTTCTGAAACATTCAGAAGTGGTCGACTGGACTATGAAGTGATCAACCATGGTGGTAGACTCGAAAGCACTCGTTATATACTGTAGTTTGAAATTATGACCATGACGTATACATCTCAGTCAACCGAAAGATACACATGGAATCTTTCACTTCATAAATCTTCACAATGATTCATGAAGGGGTTGACCGCTTTGTCGATGTGGCTGATTGGATCTCGAGAATTTTGAAGGTTTATATACAAAAGTACTCTTCACTGTGCAATTTAGCAAAATATACTTGCCTAAGTGTTGCCCGTTTACTTACAATCATTTGAGTCTTAGCAAAAAATCTAAATTCTTCTACTTATACACTTGAAATTATATATTCTTAAGAGTGTTAGGTTATTGTACTTCAAATCTTCAAACCTTATATTTGTGTTTCAGAAAGAAAGAGGGTGACACTCATGAAAGGCCATTGTAAGATTCGATTGATACCTAGAAGATCAATCTATTGTAACCAAAAAGGTTATTGGAAAAGAATCTTCAATGAGCAGCTTTGGAAAGCTGACATAAGCAGTTTGGACAAATGGCGTTAACAAACTTGTTTGCTCTCTCTATCTCTCTCTCTCATTATTGTTATTGCTTGCTTGGATATGAAATAACTTATCAAACAAGAGAGAAAATAGATAAGTTAAGTTAACAAACTATAAAGATATTTAATCACACAAAAAATTTAGAAAACTTAATTCACTCCCCTTTTAGGTTATATCGATCCTAGAATTAGTATCAGAATTGGTCTTAAGCTTTAGTTGTGATTAAAATTTTTATAGAAATTTGTATTTAAAATTTATAAATGGCTTCTAATGTAATTAATTGTATGTTGAAAGTTAATCTATATCTAAACTTCCATTTTTCGATGACAATTATAATGTGTGTTAAAAATCTAGAATGTATGATTGTGATCACACATAATAGAAAATGGACCTTATACTGCTATTAAATTTGAAAATAATAGGAATATATCTATGTTGCCTTTTGATTTTGAATGACATCAATAAAAAAAATTATACTTAAACGCTAAAGCAATTAACATGTTGTATTGTGCTATTAATAGAAATGAATGTAATAGAGTATAAAAGTGGGATAATGCATCTGAAATCTAACATTTACTTGAAGTCAAACAAGAAGACACAAATCAAGTCAAAGAAAGTAAAATGAATCTACTTATACACGAAGATTATTATTTTCTATGAATAATGATGAAGTCATTGGTCAAATGTTTATACGATTTACTAACATTACTAATGGATTGAAATCATTTGTAGAACTTACGCTAACAAAAAGTTTGTAGAAAAATTCTCAGGTGTTTACTAAGATCTTGACAACATAAAGTGACAACTATCCAAGAAGCACAAAACCTTATAGTGCTAAAGATGGGGAAACTAATTGGATCTCTAATGAATCACGAGATTACAATGAAGACGAATGTGAAATAAGTTTCAAAAAAGAAAGATATAGCTCTCATCAAGCAATCAAGTTGAATCAAATAAGAAGATGATGATGAGGAGATAACTTTCATGATATGGAAGTTCAACATGCTTCTCCAACTGTGATAGCCCCAAACCTGATTGGGGCCGATGAGCCATTACTCTGGGACATTTAACAGAGAAACAGAAAGTATATTTTTTTTAAACCAAAAAGACTGAACTTTTAAAAGCAAACCCTTAAAAGCATTACAGAGAGAGAGAACTTTCTCTGGATTTGAAAGATGGGAGCTAATTTAAAACTGGATTACAGGGGTGATTGAAAGAAGGAAACTAGGAAAAACAGTAAACAGAAATGGACGGCTGAAATAAAGAAGCAGAATAAAATAGGATAACAGAGAGAATGAAAACAACTGGAGGAGGGCATACTGTAGAAGGGCTACAGTGGATGGCGTGAATAAACTAGGCGGGAGACGTAGGCAGTAGACGAAGCAAAAAGTGTAAGTAAACTGGGCGGGCGATATAGACTAGCAGTAGATGTGAATAATACAAAAGTGAACGGTAAACAGCAGATGTGAATAAAATAAAAGCAACAGAAACAGCAGTAGAAGTAAAGCAGATGACGTCAAGCGGAAGATGAAAATAAACTTGGCGGTAGATGTGAATAAGACAAAAATGAACAGTAAGCAGCAGATGTGAATAAAATAGAAGCAAGAGAAACAGCAGTAGAAGTAAAGCAGATGACGTCAAGCGGAAGATGTAAATAAACTGGGCGGAAGATGTGGATGACGTCAGACGGAAGATGTAGCTAAACTGGGCGGAAGATGTGGATGACGTCAGACGGAAGATGTAGCTAAACTGGGCGGAAATGAACTGTTCACCGGTAGAAGTGAACTACAGGCAGAAATGCACTGTTCACCGGTGGAAGTGAACTACAGGCAGAAATGCACTTTTCACCGGTGGAAGTGAACTACAGGCAGAAATGCACTGTTCACCGATGGAAGTAAATTTAAAGACAGTGGTGGATGTGCTTTAAAAGGGCAACGGTGGATGTGATTTTAAAGGCAGCGGTGGATGTTCTTTTAAAGGCAGCGGTGGATGTGCTTTAAAAGGCAACGGTGGATGTGATTTTAAAGGCAGAATTGACAACATTTAACAGGGAGCATAAAACAGAAGGCATAAAAAGTTTCAGACCCTCAAAACTCGATTCAAAGCAAAGTTGTAAAACATGCTTTACAAATGACAGATTCAAGAAAAACAAACTGCATGGATAGCTCTAGAATTCGCAACCTAAAAAAGAAGAACTCTAGAAAAAGAAGAACTCTAGCAGTTCTAGAATGTTTTCAACACATTTCAAAACATATATACAACTGTCAAAGACAGAGGTTTTAGACATCAATACAAGACTGAACCTACACTTCAAATGTTTTAAAACTTCAAAAGATGATATAGAACTTGACATAACTTCATAAAATACATTCTCACAGGAAATACATTTGTCTGACTGCAGCAACCATCCTGTGAGCTCATCCCGCCAACTACATTAACTCATCATCTTGAGGCACAATGTCCTCTTCTGGAGGATCCATACCTACAACAGAGAGTTCAACTATGAGCCTAGAGCTCAGTAAGAACATACAATGCAAAGTGATGCACGTGCTATGCATGAACATTTTCAAATGCATGAACATTACATTACATTTCACTGGACAGGAAGGTATAAGTGAGAGGAAGAGCTGGCTCAACAGGAGTACATGCCACAACAGGACATAACAAGAGTACATGACAGGATGTCAGTCCTCGTCCACACTTAACCATACATTATAAGTGGGAGGAACAGCTGGCGCAATAGGAGTACATGCCACAACAGGGCATAACATGAGTACATGACAGGATGCCAGTCCTCGTCCACACTTAACCATACATTTCATTCAGGTTTTATCTTGCTTAACTTCAAACCGTGTGCAGAAAATATTTTCATGACTTTCAGAGAAAACGTGTATGCATGAACATTCATAGACAGGCGACAAAATAATAAGTAGGATGTAAAACAGAACACACTTAACCTAAAACGTAACCTATGGTTTAACTACCCGACAGAAATCCCGACAACATAAAACCTAGTACCTCCGTATTGTAGGGCCTTAAGGGTCAAACCTATACGTATGAACTTACCTGGTGTCCGAAAAGCAGCAAGCTTTGCTCGTGAAACCACGGTGATGCACGAACCTATGACGTGCACGAAAAGGAAAATTAACAAGCTGCAAATGCTAACTAATAACTCAGTAGAATAAGCTTCAAACTCCATTCAAACCTTTAGAAAACAAACCAATGTGTTTTCATGTAAAAACAGTTAGTTCACTCCAAATTATCGTAACCTCAAACTCCAACAAAACTCACATTTTAACTTATTCAAACTCGTTAACTTTAGCAGATGTTTACCTTGGGCAGAGAAACAGAAGAAAACTGAGGAGATCGAAGAAGCTTCGAAGAGTGTTTGTCGTCTGGAAGAGAGAAAACAGAGAGAAGTGGAAAGAAGCAGAGGAGAAATGAGGGTTTCACGTAGGAGGAAAGAAAAGAAGAACATGGCTTCTTCAACAAGTTGCCAAGTGTCAAGCAACCATAGGTCATCCCCCACCAACCTTAATTGGCTTCCTATTTTGCCCTTCCATTGGTTTTTAACTAAATTACTATTTAGTTCGTCAAATCGGTTTTACGAATCACTCACATTCAATTGAAACCATTGGTAAACTCGTAAAACATACATTGTATAAATATTCTCATTAATTCCGTCTAATAATTCAAGTAATATTTACATGGCAAAATTGCCGGGTGTTACATTCCACCCACCTTAACAGAAATTTTATCCCTAAAATTTGCCTAAGCAAAGAGGTCTAGATATTGGGCCCTAACATCTTGTTGTCTTTTCCATGTGGCTTCCTTCACATTATGATTGCGCCACAAAACCTTCACCAATGGGACTACCTTGTTGCGCAATACCTTGAGTGAAGTATCCAATATCTGTATGGGTCTTTCTTCATATGTCAGCGTCGGCATGATATCAAAGTCCACATGTTCCACGATCTGGGTTGGATCTCGAACACATTTTCTCAGCATTGAAACATGAAAAACATTGTGAACTCTATCCATTGACGCTGGCAACTGCAGTCTATATGTGATGACCCGGATGTGTAAGTATGTATACGATGGCTGCACGAACTGGAACTCAGATGGCGGTATGTCCTCGCGGGCGAACCAGAAGGTGACGAGTCGTAAAAAGTGGGTCGTCACAATCCCACATCGCTTGGGGAAGTATGTGGAAATGAAACATATGTAAAATAGACCCTCCAACATAGTAAGACGCGTTTTGGAGCACAATTGATAACAGATCCCATAAGAACTCCGAAGTTAAAAGCGCTTCGGCAAGAGCAATTCCAGGTTGAGTGACTTTCTAGGAAGTTCTCGCCAAACAAAGCCGTGAGGGGAGGATATTGGGCTACGGCCCAATCCCCAGAGCGGACAATATATTGCTGGGAAAATGGGTCGTTACAAATAGTATCAGAGCCTGTACCCAACCGAAAATGTGGCCAGCGAGGACGTTGGGCCCCCGAGGGGGGCTGATTGTGATGACCCAGATGTGTAAGTATGTGTACGATGGCTGCACGAACCGGAACCCGGATGGCGGTACGTCCGCGCGGGTGAACTGGAAGGTGACGGGTCGTAAAAAGAGGGTCGTCACAATCCCACATCGCTTGGAGAAGTATGTGGAAATGAAACATATGTAAAAGAGACCCTCCCAACATAGTAAGACGCGTTTTGGAGCACAATTGATAACGGATCCCATAAGAACTCCGAAATTAAAAGTGCTTCGGCGAGAGCAATTCCAAGTTGGGTGACCTTCTGGGAAGTTCTCGCCAAACAAAACCGTGAGAGGAGGATATTGGGCTATGGCCCAATCCCCAGAGCAAAAAATATCTTGCTAGAAAAATGGGTCGTTACACTGTAAGTCATACCTCCCACACGCTTCAAGATGGGAAAAGATCCAATGAATCGTGGGCTGAGCTTCCCTTTCTTATCGAATCTCATTACGCCCTTGAAAGGTGACACTTTCAAGAATACTTCATCGCCCTCAGCGAACTCTAAGTCTCTTCTCCTATGGTCAGCGTAACTCTTCTGTCGACTCTGAGCAATTTTTATTCGTTGTTTGATAGCAGCTATCACCTCGGACATCTGCTGTAATATCTCAGGGCCGATAAGCTTGGCTTCTCCGACTTCATCCCAACACAATGGGGATCTACACTTTCTGCCGTAAAGAGCTTCATAAGGGGCCATGTCAATTGTAGCCTGGTAGCTATTGTTGTAAGCAAACTCCACAAGTGGCAAATATCTACTCCAAGGAGCATGAAATTCCAGCACGCACGATCTTAACATATCCTCCAGTATTTGGATCGTTCTCTCGGATTGTCCGTCAGTCTGTGGATGAAAGGTTGTGCTGAAGTTCAACTTTGTACCCAAGGAGTTTTACAAACTTTTCCAAAACCTCGACGTGAATCTAGGGTCCCGGTCAGATACAATTGATAGTGGCACCCCATGCAGTTTGATGATCTCGCTAATGTATAGCTCAGCATACTGGTCCATAGAGAATGTCGTCTTCACAGGTAGAAAATGGGCCGACTTCGTCAATCTGTCTATTATGACCCATATGCTCTTATGGCCCTTAGCCGTTCTTGGAAGGCCAACAATAAAATCCATCGCGATGTTCTCCCCCTTCCATTCGGGGATCTGGAGAGGCTAAAGTGTTCCACCTGGTCGTTGATGTTCAGCCTTGACTTGTTGACAATTCATGCAAGACTCCGCATATTTGGCCGCTTCATTCTTCATATTCGGCCACCAGAAGTGGAGTTTCAAGTTTTAATACATCTTCGTGCTTCCAGGATGCACAGAGAAAGAAGACGAGTGGGTTTCCGATAAAATGTCCCTTCGCAGCTCTTCATCTCTCGGAACAAACCACCTATTATTGAACTTCAAAATACCATCTCCCGAATAGCTGAACTCGGAAGAGGCCATAGGTAACTTGCTCACTATATCATCCATTTCCTTTGAATTGGTCTTCTGGGCTTCTTTAATTTGGTCCAGGATGGTGGGCCGTAGTGTCAAGTCTGCTAGCATGGCCGACAGCCCAGAAACTATCTCCATATCGAACTTCTGAATGTCTGTCCTCAAAGGCATTGATACGGCCGACATCGCTGATTGTATAGTAGCTGGCATCCTGCTCAATGCATCGGCTACTACGTTAGCTTTCCCCGGGTGATATTTAATCTCAACATCGTAATCTTTCACAAATTCTAACCACCGTCTTTGTCTCATATTCAACTCTTTCTGAGTAAAGATGTACTTCAAACTCTTGTGATCAGAAAACACCTCACATGATTGTCCGTACAGGTGGTGTCTCAATACTTTCAGCACAAATACAACTGCCGCTAACTCGAGGTCGTGAGTAGGGTAGTTTTGTTCATGGTTCTTCAATTGTCTGGATGCGTATGCCACTACTCTCCCTTCTTGCGTCAATACACATCCCAAGCCAACCTTGGACGCATCACAGTACACGCTGAATTTGCCGTCTTCAACTGGCAATACTAGCAAAGGAACGGTGGTTAACTTCTGCTTGAGCGTCTGAAAGCTCACCTCATATGCTTCAGACCACTTGAACTTAATGTCTTTCCTCGTTAAGCTGGTCATAGGTTTCGCTATCACCGAAAATCCTTTGATAAACTTTCTGTAATAACCAGCTAACCCGATAAAGCTCCGTACCTCACTGGCATTCCTCTGCCTCGGCCAATCTTTCACAGCCTGAATCTTGGCCGGATCCACCGAAACTCCTTCTGCTAACACCACGTGGCCTAGGAAATTAATCCTGCTCAACCAGAATTCATATTTTGATAGCTTGGCGTATAATTGGTGTTGTTTCAGAGTTGATAGTACAATTTCCAAGTGCTCCTCGTGCTCGGCTTCACTCCTGGAATAAACCAGGATGTCGTCGATGAAGACGATCATAAATTTATCTAAGAACTTCTGGAATATCCTATTCATCAGATCCATAAATGCAGCCGGAGCATTAGTCAACCCGAACGACATAACTAAAAACTCGTAGTGCCCATACCGAGTCCTGAAGGCAGTCTTTGGAACATCACTGGCCCTAACCTTCAATTGATAATAACCGGAGCGCAAGTCAATCTTCGAGAATACCCAAGCCCCTTGTAGTTGGTCAAACAAATCATCGATTCTTGGCAACGGGTACTTATTCTTGATGGTCAACTTGTTCAGCTCCCGGTAATCGATGCACATACGTAGGGACCCATCTTTCTTCTTAACGAACAAGACGGGATCTCCTCACAGAGAGAAACTAGGGCGCACAAAGCCCTTGTCCACTAGTTCCTTCAGCTGAGTCTTCAACTCCTTCAGCTCTATTGGCACCATACGGTATAGATTCTTCGATACCGGTTCAACACCAGGATATACATCAATTTCAAACTCAATCTCACGATCCGGTGGCAACCCCGGTAAGTCATCTAAGAAGACTTGTGAGAAGTTTCGAACCACTTGGATATCTTGTAGTTCTGCCCCGCCTTGCCTTTGTACATCTATCACGTGGGCAAGAAATCCAATACATTCTGACCTCATTAACTGTTGAGCTTTCAAGGAGGATATAACAGGCATACCGTGTTTCTTTGGTATTGCCTGATAGGAGAACTCTACCTCGTTCGGGCGTTTAAAAGACACGAGCCCGGACCTGCAGTTGATGGTGGCGTGATGTCGAAACAGCCAGACTATCCCCATAATTACTTCATATCCTTTCATATCGATGATGATAAGATTGGCATACAATTTCTTGTCCCCAATTGACACTATATCACCCCGCACTGCCTGCTCGAAGTGCATAAACTCTCCGGACGGTAGCATGACACTGTAGGGTTGATCTAACGGCACAATACATAAGTTCTCCCTACCCACAAAGTCCATGGAACACAAATGAATGTGTGGCCCCCGTGTCTAACAAAGTATATGCAGGTGCATCACATATTAATATCGTACCTGTGATCGCCGTGTACTGGGTGTCATCATCTTCCTCTATCATAGCAAACACTCTTGGCACGGCACGATTCGGCCTCGTGTTAGGCACCAGACAATCTCGGACTTGGTGGCCACTTTGTCATATCGGAAGCATCGGCCAGTAAAGAGCCTACACTTCCCCGTATGACTTCTCTGCAACGTGGGCATACAGGAAGCTGAGGAGCTCCCATAGGTCTTTTCCCCTTGTCCTGATAAATGGCAACTTCATTAGGTCTCTTAACACCTCTGTTCTGTTGCTGTTGTGGTTGCCCAAACTTACCCCTTTGTTGTTGTTGTTGTAGAGGGGCATCACGTAAGATTCTCTTTGACGTATCTCTATATCTCTGAGACTTCACCTCTAAGGCTTCCAAATGATAAGCCTTGGCCATTACCTTCGTATACGGGGCCTCGTCAAATCCCCCGAATGTAATCCCCCGTAAGAGGTCCAGCTTCAAACCCTGAATAAATTGGTGCACCTTGTTTTCGTCATTGGCTACCAAATGAGGTGCATAGCGGGATAGCGACTCGAACCTCTGAACATATTCGGCCATTGATCCAAATTGCCGGAGTGGAGCAAATTCGATTATCTTCTCCTTCCTCACGCTACAATCAAAGTATTTCTCGTAGAAAATTCTTTTGAATCCTTCCCAGCTAAATGCTATGGTAGTAGACTGCACCGTGTCCCACCAAAATCCAACATTTTTGGTGAGATGAAACGAGGCACATATCACCTTCTTGTTCTCCTCCACATCGGCGTAGTTGAACATTTTCTCTATCGCCCGGATCCATTCCTCGGCGTGAGTAGGATCTGTTGATAATCCATCGAAAACAAGCGGCTGGAGTCGCCGGAATCTCTCTCCACTAAAGTAACGTGGAGCGTTTGCATGGTTATTGTTCCCATTTTCAGCCATCATGCGAGACTGAACGCCGACCAGCTCGGTTAAGCGATCGATGGCCCTGGCACTATCACTTGCTTCATCCTGATGTCCTCTCACCATTTCTAAGAAAATCCTATACGAAATAACGAACTCGACTTAATAAACAAAACGGGTACAGAAACTTAAACACTTACAGTTGGTGGAGCGATCTCACGTGGCGGGTTGTGCAACCAGACATTTCTCCATAACTGCTTTTAAAACCTGGCGGCTCTGATACCATAACTGTGACAGCCCCAAACCCGATCGGGGCCGAGGAGTCATCATTCTGGGACATTAAACAGAGAAACGGGACGTATATTTTTTTTGAACCAAAAAGACTGAACTTTTAAAACCAAACCCTTAAAAGCATTACAGAGAGAGAAAACTTTATCTGGATTTGAAAGCTGGGAGCTAATTTAAAACTGGATTACAGGGGTGATTGACAGAAGGAAACTAGGAAAAACAGTAAACAGAAATGGATGGCTGAAATAAAGACGCAGAATAAAATATGATAACAGAGAGAATGAAAACAACTGGAGGAGGGCATACTGTAGAAGGGCTACAGTGGATGACATGAATAAACTGGGCGGGAGACGTAGGCAGTAGACGAAGCAGAAAATGAAAGTAAACTGGGCGGGCGATATAGACTAACGGTATATGTGAATAAGACAAAAGTGAACAGTAAACAACGGCAGATGTGAATAAAATAGAAGCAACAGAAACAACGGTAGAAGTAAAACAGATGACGTCAAGCGGAAGATGTAAATAAACTGGGCGGAAGATGTACATGACGTCAGGCGGAAGATGTAGCTAAACTGGGTGGAAATGAACTGTTCACCGGTAGAAGTGAACTACAGGCAGAAATGCACTGTTCACCGGTGGAAGTGAACTATAGGCAGAAATGCACTGTTCACCGGTGGAAGTGAACTACAGGCAGAAATGCACTGTTCACCGGTGGAAGTAAATTTAAAGGCAGCGGTGGATGTGCTTTAAAAGGGTAACGGTGGATGTGATTTTAAAGGCAGCGGTGGATGTGCTTTTAAAGGCAGAGGTGGATGTGCTTTAAAAGGCAACGGTGGATGTGATTTTAAAGGCAAAATTGACAACATTTAACAAGGAGTATAAAACAGAAGGCATAAAAAGTTTTGGACCCTCAAAACCTGATTAAAAGCAAAGTTGTAAAACATGCTTTACAAATGACAGATTTAAGAAAAACAAGAATTCAAGACCATCCATGCACAACCTAAAAAGGAAGAATTCTAGCAGTTCCAGAATGTTTTCAACACATTTCAAAACATATATACAACGTCAAATATAGAGGTTTTAGACATTAATACAGGACTGAACCTACAGAACTGAACTTACACTTCAAATGTTTTAAAACTTCAAAAGATGATACAGAACTTGACATAACTTTAGAAAATACATTCTCACAGGAAATACATTTGTCTGACTGCAGCAACCACCCCGTGAGCTCATCCCGTCAACTACATTAACTCATCATCTTGAGGCACAATGTCCTCTTCTGGAGGATCCATACCTACAACATGGAGTTCAACTATGAGCCTAGAGTTCAGTAAGAACATACAATGCAAAGTGATGCACGTGCTATGCATTAACATTTTCAAATACATGAACATTACATTACATTTCACTGGACAGGAAGGTATAAGTGGGAGGAAGAGCTGGCTCAACAGGAGTACATGACACAACAGGACATAACAGGAGTACATGACAGGATGCCAGTCGTCGTCCACAATTAACCATACATTTCATTACAGGTTTTATCTTACTTAACTTCAAACCGCATTTCACTGGACATGAAGGTATAAGTGGGAGGAAGAGCTGGCGCAACAGGAGTACATGCCACAACAGGACATAACAGGAGTACATGACAGGATGCCAGTCCTCGTCCACACTTAACCATACATTTCATTCAAGTTTTATCTTGCTTAACTTCAAACCGTGTGTAGAAAACATTTTCATGACTTTCAGAGAAAACGTGTATGCATGAACATTCATAGACAGACGACAGAATAATAAGTAGGATGTAAAACAGAACACACTTAACCTAAAACGTAACCTATGGTTTAACTACCCGATAGAAATCCCGACAACATAAAACCTAGTACCTCCTTATTGTAGGGCCTTAAGGGCCAAACCTATACGTATGAACTTACCTGGTGTCCGAAAAGCAGCAAGCTTTGCTCGTGAAACCACGGTGATGCACGAACCTATGACGTGCACGAAAAGGGAAATTAACAAGCTGCAAATGTAATAACTTAGTAGAATAAGCTTCAAACTCCATTCAAACCTTTAGAAAACAAACCAATGTGTTTTCATGTAAAAACAGTGAGTTCACTCCAAATTATCGTAACCTCAAACTCCAACAAAACTCACATTTTAACTTATTCAAATTCGTTAACTTTAGCAGATGTTTACCTTGGGCAGAGAAACAGAAGAAAACTGAGGAGATCGAAGGAGCTTCGAAGAGTGTTTGTCGTCTGGAAGAGAGAAAACAGAGGGAAGTGGAAAAAAGCAGAGGAGAAATGAGGGTTTCACGTAGGAGAAAAGAGAAGAAGAACATGGCTTCTTCAACAAGTTGTCAAGTGTCAAGCAACCATAGGCCATCCCCCACCAACCTTAATTGGCTTCCTATTTTGCCATTCCATTGGTTTTTAACTAAATTACTATTTAGTTCGTCAAATCGGTTTTACAAATCACTCACATTCAATTGAAACCATTGGTAAACTCATAAAACATACATTGTATAAATATTCTCATTAATTCCGTCTAATAATTCAAGGAATATTTACATGGCAAAATTGCCGGGTGTTACACCAACAACGAAAATGGTTAGGGAAAGAGTTCACAAAAAGAGAACGACCAAAAAAAAAGAGCCCAATTGTTTTGAATGTGGAAATTTGAGGCATTTCAAGGGTGATTGTCCACAATGAAAGAAGACTCCAAAAGCATTCAAAAAGAGAGCAGTGAAAGCCACTTAGAATAATAGAGATGAAGACACATCATCAGAAGATAAAGAAGTAGAAAACATGTACTTCATGACTAATGATAATGAGGTACATGAGTCTTTTAGTGATTTGGATAAGAACTATGATGAAAGTGAACTATTAGATGCTTTTGACAAATGACATGAACAATTTAACCTACTTAAATCTAAATCTAAATTACTGAAAAAGTAGAATATTGAATTGGTGAAAAAGCAGGCTAATATCACATCATCTTTTTAAAAAGAAATCAATGGTTTGAAAAGGAAGAAGGATGACTTGCATGCTATTTTAGTTAAATTTAGAAATGGTAGTGAAAATTTGAATTTTTTGAATTTTGCCCTTTTTGAAACTTAGTTCTCAAATATTTGGCAATCGTAACAACTGTCCAGTTTGATTGTAATGTATTATCTAATTTGTAAATTAACTGTCTGATAAAGATAATCGTATAAGAACAATTTATATTTTAATTTCATATTTTGATACGTTACTTTTGCATGATTAATTTTTCATATAAATGATATTATCATTTAATATTATATTATTTCATAATTATTTTATTTATTAATAAAAAAATATGGAGATTTTTTTTCATTAAAATCGGCAGTAGTTAATACCGCTGCAAAAAACAATCAATTTTCCTCATTAAATTTACTTTAAATAAACTACAGTTCATCGTGATCCAAACTAGTCAAAACTCAAGGCTAATGACGTAACCCTAATTTATTGAATACATTGATGACTTCACAGGATCAGAATATTCCAATTTAATTAGTAATGAGGAAGAGCAACATGATTGCAATATAGATTAGTTAGATATTATTGAGTCTCAATCTTCACTATCAGCGTATAATATTATTTGCTCTGACCGAAATTCACATAGCCATGGAGTTAAATTTATCCAAATTTTTTTTATATCAATCGGAGATGAAACTAATAATTATCTTATATATTTCTCAAGCACTTGAGATGATTTTACCCACTATTAAGTCTCTTAAACTTCTACGAGTTTTCATTTTAAAAAGAAAAAATATAATAATTAAAATCTAATAATAACTCAACAATAAAAAGATACCTAGTGAATTCGCTCATTTGACATCACTTCCCATAGCCCTCTTTCACGAGAACTCAAGAATGACTCGATAAAAGTAGTTATTCGAAAAGTCATTAAAGGTTCTTCTACAAACCATATATAAAAATTAATAAAAAAAACTTATTTATTTTTTCGGTCAAGATCAAACTCCACAATATTTGACAATATCACAAAGGGTTAGTCAATATTGGCATCATTATTGTATTTATCCTTTTGTAATTGAATAATTATAAAACATCAACATACTTGCAAAGTACACAAGTAATTAATTGGATATAATATTATTTAAAATTAAAAATAATTTAGTTGAATTGTTTTAATAAATATTTATTCAATCATCACAACCTATTTCTAGTTGCAAAAAACAATTAATTTACTTTTCAAATAACAAAATTGTTCAACTCAATCCTATTCACTTGTTTTATACTACAGTCCATATTAAATTTTGTTGTCTCATGTGACAGTTTGTGTATTAAAGATGGGAATCATCAAAACAATTGAAAAGTCAGAAAATATTGGGTCATGGATGTGACATAAGTGTGATGATACCCGCATCCAAATTTATTTATTTATTTATTGTTATTATTATTATTTTGGTACCTCATTTTTCCATTGACTTTCATCATCTGGACATTGGATTCATAGTAACGTGCATTCGTCCCCCTTTCTTCCTTTTAGATTATAAAACTATAATTTATAATTGTTATTTAAGACAGCTCATGCACTGGTCAAAAGTTTATCATCTTGCAATTTATAATAAGCCATACCTAGGGTTATTATCTTTTTTTGTTTTCATTTTAATAAAATAAAATCAAATGAAATGATAGGTTAATTCCTATTAATTATCATTTATTTGATTAAAATGTTTAAAGATAACAGAAACAACAAATGTAATCATTGTTTAGTGGGAAATAATTACAAATTAGTCTAATTTTTTTAAGTATGATAGAAATTTCTCATTTCTAAGCATAGCGATGAGCTTTAAATTTCATGAGGTTTAACGGGAATCTAAGTTCTAAAAAGATTTCCTCTTTTCTGGACTAAGCAAAATAGTTGTAAGTTTTGGGTAAACTGTTTTGAAAACCATCTTCATAATAATAAAAAAAAAAAAAAACAAAAATTCTATTTAGAACAATTAAAAGAAAACATTTTATAAAAGACATTGGCATATACAATTCATGCGTTCTTCTCTCTAAATATATTTTGGCAATCCGTTATCTG
Organism: Begonia masoniana; assembly: GCA_022432975.1. Lineage (NCBI taxonomy): Eukaryota > Viridiplantae > Streptophyta > Magnoliopsida > Cucurbitales > Begoniaceae > Begonia > Begonia masoniana. Next base: position 21,196,792 of record CM039505.1, on the reverse strand, counting down.
AGAGAAAGATTGATCGAAAGCCTAAATAATATTGATATGATTACATAACCTCACTCTATATGAAAAAAGAAAGAGATCGTTCTATAAGTAAAATTTTCTTTCCTAAATTAATAAAATACACTTTTGGGTAAAACTCAAAAACAAAATTATTCGAAATTCGACCTAAATCAAACAATATCTTATTGGTAGGAACAAATTTCTTTGCACCTCTCCTCTCCCGATTATATCCTCTCTATTTTAACTTTCCTCTCTATTTTAACTTAAAATATCTCTAGAAAAATCAATTTTCTATGTGCTTGAAGTGTTCAAATAATAAAAGAAATATAAAATGCAATTTTGCAAAAGAAATAGAAGTAGAAAAACCGTATCTTGAGAAGTCCTATACCTAAAACCTAGTACAATACGAACACAAATAAGACAAGACTAGACCATACAGTTCCTATGTAACACCCGGTATTTTGGTCACGTAATTGTCCTTAATTTTATTTGAATTGAAGAAGTTTGCTAGAAAGGTAATGAATATCTTGTTAGGATTTGGACGCTGAGAATATTAAGGATTTAAGAAAAATGGAACGAGATGGAGGAGTCAAACGCTTAGAAGTTCGGTATTCCACCTATTAAGGTTAAACTCGTAAATAAGTAAATTTAAGATCGTTTCGCGAGCGGAAAGTTTCGTTAGAACCCTAGAATTTAATTAGGATATTTGGTGGAAGAAGGAAAGGTCAAGAAGTCAAGCAAAATTCCGAACCGTAACCCGAGCGTTATATATATATATATATATAAATCTCTCTCTCTCTCTCTCTCTCTCTCTCTCTCTCTCTCTCTCTCTCTTCCTCTCTTCCTCTCCCTCTCACGTGACCTCTCCCTTCCCCCATTTAATTTTTTTTCTCTTCTCTCTTTCTGTTTCATTTTGTTTTCCCTCTCTGTTTCTTTTCTCTCCAGACGACGTCGAAGCCGATTCTCACGCGACGAACGTCGACGAGTCGTTCCTCTTCTCCTATTCTCTTCCACTTCTTCGTTAAAGGTAACCCTCTACTGTAGTTATTGAGTTTAGGGTAGTTATTAGTTAGTTTCGTCGAAGTTTAGGGTTAGGGTTTTGAGAGAAAACCTGTCAATGTTATACGAAATCATGCTAGGATGTTATTTAGAGGTTTGAATTGATAAATTAAGGATAAACTAGGCTCGTTCGACGAAAAACGGAAATTCGATCGAAAATCGGCTCGGTTTAGGGCACCCTACGAATTTCAATTTATGTTATCGTTTCGGACTTCCTTTTTATAAATTAACGATTCTATGATAAACTAGATGTAATGAGGTTTCCGATGCCTGTTAAATCATCGAAAACGGACGTCGGATTAGAGAGGAATTTGAGATTGAAGTTGTGCCCATAAAGTGTTTGATAAAATGTCTAAAAGAGTAGTTAAATTGGTTTTAAGCAATTCGAATGGAGTTTGAATTACGTTTTGCTTAGCTCGTTAAATGGCATGTACGTAATGCGAGTAACGGTTCAATTGCACGTAATTTAGGTTTGTGGATCGCCGAGGACGTACGTGCGAGGCTTGCAAACTCTACGGATACTAGGTAAGTTCATACGTATAGGTTTGGCCCTTAAGCCCTACAATGCGGAGGTACTAGGTTTTATGTTGTCGGGATTTCTGTTGGGTAGTTAAACCATAGGTTATGTTTTAGGTTAAATGTGTTCTGTTTTATATCCTGCTTATTATTCTGTTGCCTGTGTAGCACCCGGTTCCGCTAAACCAAATTTAACATATCAAATAATGATGTGCAATTTTTATGAAAGAATTGGGAGAATTATTTATTAGGTTAATGAGTGACTAGGCGAGGGCATTTATGTAAAGTGAGGTTTTAAAACGGATAACGTATTTAAGGGAAGTGTTAATACATTGTAGCCGCCACTATTCCCTATTTCCCTCTTTCAGTTTTTAGCTCGAGCAGTAGAGCTCTCTAGGCGATTCTCTCGCCCGATTCTCCTTCAACCTAGGTAAGTCTTTCTTGTCTTTCTTGTATTTTAGCGATTAGATAACTGAGAGAATACAATGTGAAGATTTTGAGGATGCTGTGATTGAGGGTAGGTTCGGGTTCTTGGTGATAAATGGGAATGCACGGGTAGCAGAGTTTGAAATCGGTTTCCTCAAGCATATTATTGATTTTTGGTAAGGTTTAGTGAGAGTTGAGTTAATGTACTGTCATGACCTTAGGTGAGCGAGCTTCTGGAGTAGTTGAAACCGAGCATTTCCAGGAGAGCCAGGTAAGTGAAGTATTGTGTGTGCCTTCGGGCCTACATCACAAAACAGTAGGGTTATGCATGTTTGAGTGTTTTCTTTTATGTCATGCATCATGTTTTTGAAAGAATACGAAAATGAACTTTCATGTAGTGTTATGGAAAGGCAAGTACAGATTGAAATGCATTGGCTGTTAAGAGAACTAATCCACCCCTTAACTGATGAAGATGATTTATAACATTGGGAGAACTGATCCAACTCCCAAGGGAACCGAGGGATCAGAATAGCTATTAAGGGAATTCATCCACCCCTTAAGTGATGAAGAGGATGTATAACATTGGGAGAATTGATCCCACTCCCAAGGGAACCGAGGGATCAGATCAGTGAACGAACGAATGTGCAACTGAGATGAGAAAGTAGAAACTGCATATTTAGGATTTAGGTTTCAGCATATCATTTCATTATGGCTTCACTTATTTAGCATTAGGCTAATAGATGAGTTTTGTGATGTAGGTGAGGAAGTGATAGCAGGTGATTTCTCTGAGTTTGTTGATGGATAGGCTGGTTTGAGGAGCACATTCATACCACGAATCTGGTACTTGATGAGGCGATTTAACTGATGTCAGTTGGTGCGAAGTTTTAGTTGACAATGTTTCAATTTAAGTATATTGAGTTTTCATGACAGTAGTGGTTTTAATATTTTGAATACATTTTGAGATTTTCTGATGAAGATATTCTGTTGAGTTTTTAAATGTTGGTTCTTACTGGATTTGGGTATGCAATGATTCGGATTATTTCTGAATGGTTTCAGTGAAGTAAGTAAATTCTTTTCTGTGCTTAGCGTTGCGTTTGCATAGCAATAAATAGTTGAACTGTCGCTCTGTCCTCTATCGGTAGATGACATCTATCGGTAGATGTTGAATTATGGTTATGTTGTCTATCGGAAGATGTCTTCTGTAAAGCCATCGGATGATGTGTCAGTAAAGTCATCGGTACATGAAGTTCATTCAATCGGATGACGTAGGCTTAATTCTATCAGAAGATGTAGATTTTGCACTATCGGTATGAATGGGTATCATGTTTTGTCGTTTAGTGATCGGTGTATGCAGTTTATTCTATCGGAAGAAGGGAATGAGGGATTTTTGTCGTTTTGCCGTCGGTAGATGCGAGTCGCAAAACTTGCCATTTTGCGATCGGTTGATGTTGGATAATTGATTTATCCGGCTGACGTCATCGGCAGATACAGTTCACCGAGAGATGTCTTTTGTTTCCAACTTTTCTGGTTGACGTCATCGGTAGAAGCTTTCTATTTTATGTTTCTGCTTCTTCTGTTGACTTTATTCATCGGCAGATGCGTTTGACTTCTGCGACTTCTCAAGTATTCCACGGTTTAAACCTTTATTTCCTATTTGCCGATTGTTTCTTAACATTTCAAACAATGTTTCATAGTCTTGTTTAACTCTATTGTTGCTCAAATGATTTCTGCTGCAAATTTTTAAATGTATTGAGATTTTAGTAAATGTCAAATGTTGAACGTTGAGAGAAGTTTTAAAATATGATTGAAATTTCTTAGTCATGTACGGGCTTTTGTGTAACAAACCGGGTTCAGATAATTTGGGGCGTTACAGCCTGTCTATGAATGTTCATACTGTAACGCCCCGAAAATCCACCTGGATTCCCAGTTCGCTACAGGGACTACTTTGAGCTAAACGACTCACTAATTTCCCTTAATCCTAACCATTAAGCACCACGGCGTCCTCCCCGAAAATTTCGGCAGAGTAACGCCTGAAAATGGTGCCCCCAAAATGCTAAGTACCTGCAAACGAATAAATCCCAACCAATACAGAATACTCCTACTCAACTATCCAACATACAAAATCACCAAATAGAATTAAAGAGGGAAACTAAAAATACTAACATCCCTAAGTGAAGAAAGTCCACAGTATAGGGCGACATATCACCCTTAACTATGACTGTATACAACAAATACAACTATCCTCACAAAAGACAAAAAGTCCTACTCCCTATCAACACCATGCTACGGCTCCTCCTAGGTCGGGTCGCCCTAACACTGTCATCAACCGGGGCCCTGGTCGCACGCCACCAACTGCCACCTACTCCTAGTCAGACTCTTAGTACACACCCACCAGCTCAGCAGTACCTACACCACATAACACACCGTAAGCTCAAAGCTTAGCAAGTAAAGTGCTGAAAGATAAACGTGAAGCATGAACACTGGTTATGCAAGCCTAGCACATGCAGGTCTCTACACACGTTGTCATCATCTCACCGCATCGCATCACACCAAGGTTTGGAATGTAACCGCACCGGGCAGTCAGTCCGTACACCGCACTGTTTACCGGCACGTCACCACCGTCCCGGTTCCTCTAGGAACGGGGTCCATAAGTCACACCCAAAATCCTCCCCCCCCTATTCCGACTCGAAATGCAACTGCCTGAGACAGTCAGTCGATGCACCGCGCTATCAACGGCACGTCGCCACCGCTCCAACTCGTCCCAAAAACGGGACCCACAGTCACATTCCAGCCCCTGTCTCGACTCGAAGTGCAACCGCTCGAGACAGTCGGTTGATAAACCGCGCTGCCATTGGCACGTCGCCACCGTCCCAGCTCGTCCCAGAAACGGGGCCCACAGTCACACCCTAGCCCCTGTTTTGACTGTCCACACCGTACCTCACCTCCACTACTCTCCCTCCGTGCTTGAAAACATGCTCAAAACATTTTGCGTAGCTTTTTAAACATGATGCATGCTGACCATAATCAACTAATTACAACTTCACGTACGCATCACAATCAACTAACAACGACTCCACATACGCATCACATCACAAACGTGCCTACAACCCATAACGTGCACAAAGCTCACAACTGACGTACAACTCACCCACTGCCTGCATAAGACTCATAACATACGTGCCACTAACCCACAACCAGTACAAGACTTGTAACATATTTATCATTAACCCATAACCTGCACAAGACTCATAACATACATACCACTAGCCCATGACCCACACAAGATTCACAACCTGCACAAAACTATCCCACAACCTACACAGGACTCACAACCTACACAACGTGCCCAACTAACGACAACTTCTTTTCCACATCCGTACCCACAACTCGCCACATATGCAAAACTCACAACATACACGAACAATGACTACACATACACATACGTACATATGGCCACAACACACACAAGACTCACATCCTACACACTATGACCAACTATCGACGGCTTCTCGTCCACATCTGTTCCCACAACCCGCCACGTATGCAAAACTCACAACATACAACTAACAATGACTACACATACACATACGTAAATGTGGCCACAACACACACAAGGCTCACCCAACCCACAACCTACGCATGACGGACTCTCCACTTACGCACAACTTACCCACAACCCCACCAGACTCACCACCTACGAACAACTGACCAACAACCTACACGATACTCACAACCTACGTACAACTCACCTACAGCCTGCACAAGACTCATAACATACATACCACTAACCCACAACCAGCACAAGACTCACAACCTACACTCAACTAGCCCACAACTTACACAAGATTCACAACCTATGCAAAGCTGGCCCACAACCTGCACATGACTCACAACCTACCCACAACTAGCCCACAATCTACACCGGACTCACAACCTATGCAAAGCTGGCCCACAACCTGCACATGACTCACAACCTACCCACAACTAGCCCACAACCTACACAGGACTCACAACCTATGCAAAGCTGGCCCACGACCTGCGCATGACTCACAACCTACCCACAACTAGCCCACAACCTACACAAGACTCACAACCTATGCAAAGCTGGCCCACAACCTGTACAAGACTCACAACATACCACTAACGACGACTTCACATCCACATCACTTCACGCACGTACCTACGAACCCCAACCTACATTCCATGACCAACTAACGCGACTTCACCTCCACATCACATCACACACATACCTACGACTCACAACCTGCATACCATGACCAACTAACGATGACTTCACCTCCACATCACATCACACACGTACCTATGGCCACCACACACACGTCACATACAGACCACTCATGGCATACACACAATTCACAACAAGCAAACAATTGTGGTGTAGGTCCTTCTAGGCGACTCTCAATCATTTACACCCACACTACTACTTACCTGGCGTCCTAGCTCGCTGAGGATTCTCGGTTCCTTGTCCACCTACGGCTCGACCTATGACAAATATTCAAATTTCATTAAAATCAAGCTTACATTCACCAAGTTACCCACCAACAACTATTTCTAGCCTAACCCAACTAAAGTCTAACTAAACAGGCCACTAATTTGGGTTCGGTAAAAACCGACCCAAAACTTCAAACGTGCGTAACTTTCGCGTCGGTTACCGGAATCGAGCGATTCCAGCGGCCACATACTCCTCTAGTAGCCTAGTTTAACCTGCCAAAAGGAAATTTGAAACAAATGGTCGTAGCTAGGTCAAAATGGCAAAAACCCGATTCTGCCCCTAAACCAAAAATTTTTCCTTTTTCGATTTTCTATCAATTCTCACCCGTTCCCTCACCAATAAACCACATTTATCCTTAATTAGCATAATCTAACCAAAAACCCCTAGAATACATAGCAAAACTAAAAATGCCAGAACACAGCTTGCTGCATTTCGCCCAAATAAAGTCCTTCACGGCCAAACGACCAAAGCCGGTCCAAGGGTTGGCGAACCCACGCCGGAAGCAGCCAATTTCGGCCGGTGATCGGAGCTCAACACAGCTCGTCACCCACGGCCTCAACAAAACCAGAACAGAGCCAAAAACCGAGTCTCACCTGTCAGTTCGTGCGCGGAACAACCGAAGCTCGCTCGCCGCCGTTGTCTGGCCGGAGAACGCCAGAAATCGCGGTGGTCGTCGGTCGTCGGAGCACGGACGTCGCTCAAGCTCTCCCTCCGTCGGGAGCTCGGGCTAAAGAAACAGAATGGCTTCTTCGCGAAGCCATTCTGTTTTAATAAAATTTTTATTTTATTTATTTGTTTTTTTTAATTTAAACCAAATTACTAAATCGCCCTCACGTATTTAAACTAACTAACCAGTTAAAATCTCACTCGAAAATTCTAACAAAACTTTTAATTTACTTGGTAAAGATTTTTGGGTTATTACACATACATACACGTTTTCTCTGAAAGTTATGAAAATGTTTTCTGCACACGGTTTGAAGTTAAGTAAGATAAAACCTGTAGTGAAATGTATGGTTAAGTGTGGACGAGGACTGACATCCTGTCATGTACTCCTATTATGTCCTGTTGTGGCATGTACTCTTGTTGCGCCAGCTTTTCTTCCCACTTATACCTTCCTGTCTAGTGAAATGTAATGTAATGTTCATGTATTTGAAAATGTTCATCCATAGCATATGCATCACTGCATTCTAGTATGTTCTTACTGAGCTCTAAGCTCATAGTTGACCTCCCTGTTGTAGGTACGGATCCCGTGGATGAGGACTTGGTGCCTCAGGCCAATGTGTAGGTTGCTGTTGGCCGATCGAGCTCTCGGGGGTGGTTGCTGCAGCTAGACATATTTCTGTCCTGAGGTTTAAGTTTCTTTTTTTGTAAAGTTCCTGTCTGTAAAATCCACTGGGATTCTAGTGTTTTGATTTAAAAACTCTGCTAGGATTCTGTTGGAAATCTGGATAATGTATAGGTTCTGATGTTCGAGTTTTAAACCTCTGTATATGACAGTTGTATGTACATTTTGAAATATTCTGGAAATGCTTGGAGTCTTCTCCTTTGCATTGTTCTTAAATTGTTTCAGATTTTAGATTGTGCATGGATTATCTCTAGTTTTAGAGCTATCCATGTAGTCAGTTTTCGCAAAATTCTGTCATGTTTTTTTTCTAATATGTCCAAAAGAAATCATTTTTTGAATCTGGTTTTTGAAGTTTTGAAGCTTCTGCATCGGTAGATGCCTTCTTCCATTTTTATGTCTTCTGTTTCCTGTCATCGGTAGAAATCTTCTATCTTCGGTAGAAGTCTTCTGTTTACTGTTCACTTTTGTTTTATTCACATCTACCACTGTTTATTGTTCACTTCGGTAGATGTCTTCGGTAAGAGTCTTCTACTGCTAGTCTGTATCGCCCGCCCAGTTTATTCACATTCACTGCTGCTACTGTGCACTTTTGTCTTATTCACATCCACCGCTGCTACTGTTCACCTTTGTTTTATTCACATCTACCGCCTGTCTTTTGTCTTACTTCTTCCGCCCAGTTTAACTACATTTTCCGCTCCTGTTCATCACCCACTCCTGTCACATTCTGAAAAACCGTCGTCCATTTCTGTATTTCCGTTTTCATTATCTCTCTGTTTTCCTGTTTTATTCTGTTTCTTTATTTCAGTCGTCCATTTCTGTTTCCTGTTTTTCCTAGTTTCTTCTGTTATTCACTCCTGTAACTCAGTTTTAAATTCGTTCTTGTTTTCTCTCAGTCATTATGTAATTCTGATATTCACCGTAGTTTCTCCCTCTGTAAAGTGTTTTTTTTTTAGTGTTTTCTATGTTTCTTCCTGTTGTTTTCTGTCGTCTATTTCTGTAGCCTAAATATTAATATGTTTTCTGTCTTTCGATTCTGTTTTCTATTAAAGTTTTAAAAGTAAAGTTAAAAAAAAAATATGTCTCGTTTCCTGTTAAATGTCCGGAGTGATGGCTCTCCGACCCCGATCGAGTTTGGGGGCGTCACATCCTAAAAGCTCTTTTAATATTTTAAAACTACTTTAAAAGCTCTTTTTATATTTTAAAACTACTAAGAATTTCCTATGCAAGCGTGAGGACCCAATCGTGCTTTCAATGTCTTCTAAATTAACATTTCATCAGCATTCCAAACAAAACAAACTTATAATCAACCATTCATACATAATTACTTAATTTAAAATAATATTATGTTTATTCTCTTATTAAACTCTCTTAAAAAAATTATTGACGTGGTAAACAATGATTGACGCAATTAATGTACAATTAATGTAATAAATTACTTTATTACATTAATTGCACCAATCATTCTTTGACACGCCAGCGAGTTTCTTAAGAGAGTAGAATAAGAGAGTAAACGTAGTATTACTCGTTAAATTATTGAGCCAATTTGTAGAAAATAACCGTTTGTTATTTTATTTTATATGTCTTAATATATGGAAATTTATTATATTTTTTAGTTGAAAAGGATTGAATAAAAGTAGAAATTGGAATGTGTCATGCACGTTATAATGTTTATTAGAGGAACATTTATCCATAAAGATTTGAACCAAGGAAAGCCAAAAATCAAAGATTCAGTCAAAGATTTTTCAAACATAGGTAAATATTCATTGAAGTAAGATGATGCATTTGAAAAGATACACAAGGAGTTTTTGATTAAAAAACTACAAGTAGAATCCAAAAAGATATTTGGAGAGAGATGCATGAAAATTCACAAAGATTGAAGAGAGAGGCGTACAGATACACCCAAGTTTGAAAGAAATGATTCACATGGATTGAAGAGCGATAAAAATTTACGTGAAGATTTGGAGAGAGATGCATGAAAATTAATAAAGATTGAAGATAAAGACGTAAAGATTCACCAGAGTTTGAAAGAGATAAAGATTCACGCGGATTTGAGAGATATAAAGATTTACGTGAAGATTTAGAGAGAGTGTGACACATGCTCATGAAATAACTAAAAAGGGAGGATGTGACGCACATGCGCATGTAAGAATTAAAAAACACATGTGTCATGCACATGTACATGTAAGAATTAAAAAGGACATGCGTCAAACACATGCTCAAACGAGGATTAAAAGTCACATGTACAAGCACATGCAAGTGCATGCAAATCTCGTAGAAAATATTTTATCTAGCTGAATCTACTCAAATCAATTCAAATCATGTTCAAATGAAGTTTAAATATGAGATAACATCTGATCATGCAAATGATCATTATCCCACGAAATTTCTTAGTTATTTTATCATTTTATTTCTTTTATTTCAGCATTTAATTTAATTTAATTTTAACGTGTAGCCTATTTAATGACAAAACACTTTCAACTTACTGGAACAAGTTTGAATTAAAAATTGAATTTTTTTTATAGAGGATTCTTCTTTAGTTCTTTGCGAAGAACATCGATCTTATTCAAGTCACGCTTAAAGAATCTCACTTGATAGATTTGGTTCTTACCAACGAGTTTGGTCTGGGTTAAGCTCCTGTTTTGATAACTATGGTTCCATCGAATTCTTCGATTAGGGTCAAGTTCCTTGTATTTTCTTGAATCCAAGGTGTTTCTGTGAATTATTCTCTGTTGTTGTCTGATCCCAAGTCCTTTCGATCCTAGGTTTGCATCATTTGGTATCAGAGCAAAGACTCCTACGATTCAAGGTGCTATCGCGTAGCTCAGCCTTGCGCGCCTGACCGTCAGCCCAACCTTTATTTTTTAGGGATTCTTTATTTTATTTTGTTGTCGTATTTGACTTATTTTGTCTATTTAAACATATAAGTTGAACTTTATTTTGGGAGTTTTGTTTATTAATGAAAATTAGTTTTTTGCTTGTTGAGAGAGTATTTTCTTTAGTTATTTACAAAGAAAACGATCTTCTTCAAGTATTGACTTAAAAGATCAAGTTTGATAGTTTGGTTCAACCAACAAGTTTGGTTCGGGTCAAATTCTTCTTATTTGATAGTTTTAGTTCAACCAACAAGTTTGGTTTGGGTCAAACTCCGTTATTTGATAATTTCAGTTTCATCAAATTCTTCGATTGGGGTCAAGTTCCTTATTTTTCTTGAAGAATCTCATTTGATAGCTTTAATCAAAAACTCTTTTTGTACTCTTTCAAATGCATCATCTTCCTTCAATGAATTTTTACCTATGTTTGGAAAATCTTTGATTGAAACTTTTGATTTTTGTCCTTCCTCGGCTCATATCATTCCATTTTCCTTCTAAGAGATTCATCCTCTAATCTCCTGGTCATACACAAAAAAAATCATACTAGAAAAGCGATTAAGATTGTTAGAAAAAAACAAATCTCAAGAACAAGTAACAAGTGTTTTCTCCCTTGGTAACATCATACTATTTTTCTCACTTTCTTCATCAATTTCTTTCACCTTTTGTACCTCAACTCCGTACTCTTTTGGCTCATGGTTGAACATCACTTTTTCTTCGTGATCCTCATGTATTTCTTGGGAAATTTTCTCCATTGGAAAATCATCTTCTTTATGTTGAAATTCCATAAAAATAAGATCTCTTGAAGAAAACTATCCGTCTCTTTTTTATGCTCTTCGGCTGGTGATTCTTCTTCTTAAAGTTCTTCGCACTTTTTAAAAATTGCATCTTCCTCCAAATGTTTGATTTTTAGATGAAAAATAACATCTTATATCTTGTGCTCTTCGACCTTTTGTTTAACCTCTTGTTCATTCAACTTTTGTTTCTTTGCCTCTTGTGCCCTCTCGTATTCCTCAATCATCATGCTAAAAAGTTGTTCGATCTTTTTGAACGAAGCATTACACTCCTGAGTTTCTTTTTGTCGATAGTATCTTTCTTTTTCGGCCACTTGTTTCACCTCTTGTTCTTTCAACTTTTGTTTCTTTACCTTTTGTTCCACCAACTCTTTGTAGTATCCCTTTATACCTTTGTCTTTAAGTTGTTTGAGCTCTCTCCACGAAGTTTTCGTTTGTAGTATTCTTCATCAACCTGTTCTCGACATATATATTGCTTTCGAGAGATTCTCATTCCATAATTCATGGTGTAAGAAACAAAAATAAAAATAATAAAGTTTATGGCTTTTTTTTTTACTAGTTTGCCTTTTGCAAGAAAGATACAAATTCTTTCTTTCTTATTTTTAATAAAAAATTGAAACTTGACTCGAAAGGTATCAACTTTGTTTTTACTAGTAGGACGAAAAGACTAAGATGAAGAAGAGATCAACAATAAAATTTAACGATAACACCTTAAATTGGCGGAGCCAAAGCTCTCATACTAAATGATGCGAACCTCTGATCGAAAGGACCCAGGACCTGACAACAACGCGGAATAATTCATAGAAACGCATTGGATTCAAGAAAAACAGGGAACTTGACTCCAATCGAAGTTATCAAATAACGCAGTTGGACCCAAACCAAATCTGTTGGTTGAACCAAAACAATCAAATAAGAGGAGGTTGCCCCGAACCAAACTTGTTGGTTGAACCAAAGCTATCAAACTTGATCTTTCAAGACAATACTTGAAGAAGATCGTGTTCTTTGTAAAGAACTAAAGAGAAGACTCTCTCAACAAGCAAACAGCTAATTTTCATTAATTAACAAAACTCTCAAAACAAAGTCCAACTTATATGTTTAAATAGACAAAATAAGTTAAATATGACAATAAAATAAAATAAAGAATCCCTAAAAACTAAAGGTTGGTTTGGCGGTCAGGCGCGCAAGGCTGGGCTGCGCAATGAGCTTGCGCACAGGCAGACGGAAGCAGACTGCTGGGTTTGGGCACGCTGTTGAATCTGGGAGCGCGCAGTTGGTCTAGGCGCGTGCACTGCATGGTCTCTTGCAGCCTTTTGATGTTTTTTAGGCTTAATGTGTATTTCCTTTTTTATTTTGCTTGTCGTTGGACCTCCTATATTTTATAATGGGTTAAGGTCCTTAGACTTGAGGTTATTGGCACCTTAGATCACATCACATAGATATCAAAATCATTTTAGGAAACAAAAAGTGCCCCTTTGTGTAATGTTATTCTCCCATGCTGTCAAAGGTTATTTGGGTCATTGACAATCTACTTAGTATAAGTTAAAAGTCTTTGCTACTTGTGATTATTAAATTTCAATTGAAACTTACAAGTAAATTATAGAAAATTCTACATTTATATTTTAATTTTATGTTCTAATATTACATTATAAGAATGTTCAATTAAGACTGCAACTTTAGTTGTAATCTATAGCGGAACTTTGAACTTTTGTTTTAAACAAAATTGACTTCAAACTTTTAGGTTTCCCTATAAATACTTTTATTATTAATAATAGGGTAAAGTGCAATTTGGCCCCTACAACTAGGTGAAATGGACAATTTACACCGTAAACTTGGGTAAAGTGTAATTTGGCCCCTACAACTAGGTGAAATGAGCAATTTACACCGTAAACTTGAATAATAGGCAAGAACAACCTTAATGTATTGATAATGGGTAATTTGGCCCCTACCGTCATATTTTCCATCAAAAAGTAATATTTTTTCACTTGTTCATTTTTTTTCCCGAAATGCCCCTCACTGGACCGAACCGAACCGGACCGGTTCGACTAATTGCACTTTGGTTTTTTATTTTTATTTTTAATTCTATTTATCTGTCTTCTTTTTTCTGAGAAATAGGATTTAAAAAAATAAATAAATAAGAGTGGAATTAGCTGAACCGGTCTGGTCCGGTTCGGTCCAGTGAGGGGCATTTCGGGAAAAAAAAATGAATAAGTGAAAAAATGTTATTTTTGGATAGAAAATATGACGATAGGGGCCATATTGCCAATTATCAATACATTAAGGTTGTTCTTGCCTATTATTCAAGTTTACGGTGTAAATTGCCCATTTCACCTAGTTGTAGGGGCCAAATTGCACTTTACCGAAGTTTACGGTGTAAAATTGCTCATTTCACCTAGTTGTAGGGGCTAAATTGCACTTTACCCTTAATAATATGTTAAATTCATCACAAGTAATGCACATGAATGACTTCATTTCTAATTCGTGACAATGATTTCGTAACAGCCCGCTATGTGAAGATAAAGACGATTCAAATTCTGTTGATTGTGAGGGTCCAACCCATACTAGTGGGGGTACACAATAACGCATCATTTGGTGAAAGTGAAAGTTAATAGTTTATAAGTAGTGTTCTTCTATCTGCCTATTACAATATATTTTGGGTTAACCCCAATAATAAATCCGTGCATGCCCCATTTTAAAACAGACAATATTATACTAGAAGCATTGAGGATTCCCAAGATTTCTCAATCGTCACTTTGACATATTTGCAAAAATTCTTCTAAATTCAACCAGAAAACAGAACACATGATTTTCTATCGAGTTTAGAAATAAGTGAAAATTAGTAAGAAAATTTCATGTGTATTTCATTTGATAAATTTAAGAAATTAAATAACTATAAGAATACATAGCTAATAACTAAAAAGTTAAAGTTTATTTTGTTCAAAACAAAAATCCACCATCTCCACTATAAATTATCTGAAGGTCTAATTTGCACTGTAGTGTAAAATTTATCGATTATTCATGGATTAGAGCGAGTGATATATTATTATTATAATTTATAATTTATCACAATTACTCTATCCATCAATATATCACATGACATAGTGTAAGACCAAAGTTTATAACTAGAGTCTACACTTAGTATTAAATTAACTAATTCATTGCAAGTGTGTGTTGAAATTTTATACACGTAAAAATTAATAAGTGACACATAAACGCTACGTCGAAAAATAATAATAGAAGATCAATATGTTATTATCAGATAACTAATAATAATAAGGGTAAAATCCAATTTCATCCTCTCTTAAAATATTAACCATAACAAATCAAAGCTTAAACTATCTAAAACCTAACATTTCAACCCCTGGCGGTCGACCGATAACCCTTCGTTTTGCATTTTACACACAGAAGGGGGGAGCGTTCTAAAAGCGCGGCCCCCCGATTCTTTCGAGAATCTAATTCCACATCCCCTGCACGTGCACAACGGGGGAGCAATCTAAAAAGAATGGCCCCCCGTTCTATCCTAGGGTCGACGCGAGGGTGTAGAATCCCCCTTGCAAATGCGTTGCACATGAAAAAGACACGGGGGGCCATTCATTTTAGCTCGGCCCCCCGTTCTCCCACAACCCATTATCAAATTATTGGCTGATCATAGGTTGCGGGAGAACGGGGGATAGTCCCCCGTTCTCCCGCAGCCTGTGACCAAATATTGGCTATTAAGGGCGGGAGAACGGGGGACTGCTCTCCCATAACGGTCCCCCGTTCTCCCGCCCTATTTAAGGAACCAGCCATCGCCCTCCATTCTCACTTCGCGAAAACTCTAAAACTTCTCCATTATTATTTTGCTTTGTAGAATTTTCTTTGTATTGTCGACGACAATAGATTCTGATTCAAGTAGATCAGTTGATTTAAATGAGACAACAACTTGTGATGCCGATATGGATTGGTATTCGTACGCCACGCTTGCATATAGTGATCTTCGAGCATTCGATCACTTATATGGAAATGAAGAAATAGAGGTGCATTTAACCTACAGAACTCTAGACGATGAGCTTCGAACACTGATCGGTTTGGAGGATGATGAGGTTAACAGCATACCGATAAGAAAAGAACTATCAATGAGATTTTTTCTTTTGAAAAAAGTATAGTTATTTAAAGAAAATTAAAGTAGAAATAGTCGAATATTCTTTGACAAACGGTTATGAGATCAAATTCACAAAAAGTGACAAGCGGCGACTAACAGCTGAGTGTGAAGACGGATGTGAGTGGCGACTACATGCATCTAAGATGCAAAAGGAGTTTACGTTTCAAATAAAAAGTTTGACCGATTCTCACAGCTGTTCAAGGAAAATTGAGAATTGACACGCTACAATAAAATGGGTGGCGAATCATTATCTGGTTAGGTTCAAAAGTCAACCTTCGTGGTAAATCTTATATACATTATCGAGACAGTGAAAAAGGATTTGACTGTCAACATTACACCCAGTACGCAGTTGAAATATATGTTAACTTAAAATGAGTTTAAGATTAATGTGTTTTTAGATGATGTTTAATTAAAATGTGTTTAATGGTAATATGGTTTTGATAATGATGTTTAATAAATTGATTATCTTAAGAAATGAATGATTTTACAAATACCTTAATTGAAAATACCCTTGAAGAAGGGTATTTAGTACTAATGAGTTTTATTAAGTGTGTGATAGTGAAAATGAAGAAAAATAATTACGGAGTGCCTCAAGTGTCGACCGATTGCCACATAGGTCGACCAGTTTAAACAGAGAAGAAACAAGTGTCGACCTGAATCGTCAAGTGTCGACCGAACTTTGTAAGAGTCGACCACAAGGAATGACCAGTGCAAACAGAAGCAACTCAAGTGTCGATCGGGATATACAGGTGTCGACCGATGGATACAGAAAAGATTAAAGTGTCGACCACACTGAAGAAGAAGTTGACCAGAA
Organism: Begonia masoniana; assembly: GCA_022432975.1. NCBI lineage: Eukaryota > Viridiplantae > Streptophyta > Magnoliopsida > Cucurbitales > Begoniaceae > Begonia > Begonia masoniana. The sequence goes on along the minus strand of CM039505.1, from coordinate 21,180,323 downwards.
CATATTTCAACGGCTATCATCTAACACCAATGGTAACAAAGTGTTAACTGATTCTCAAAGAGGTCGATCGGTACTGCTTACAACGATCTTCTATCTACGTACAACGGTAATAAAGTGTCAACCGATTTCAAGATAGGTCGACTGCTAGTAGACTAAATTCAAAGGGTACTATAAATTGAAGAATGAAGACCTTCAGAAAAAGAAGAAGGCTCCAACGAACGTGAAATATCTCTCAACGATTCACATGGAATTGAACATAACTTTTCTTCCTCTAGAATCCCTCAACAAAATGAAGCTGTTGAGAGAAAAAATAGGTCTCTCCAAGAGCTTGCTAGGACCATGCTCAATAAAGATCACTTCCAAAATATTTTTGGGCGGAAGCCGTGGCTACGTCTTGCTATGTGCTAAACCGGATCTTCATAAGATCTATCCTTGAAAAAACCCCTTATGAACTTTGGAATGATAAAATTTCTAGAGTCAAGCATTTTAGAGCCTTTAGTTGTAAATGTTTCATTCTTAATACCAAGGACAATTTGAGAAAATTCGATTGCAAGACGGATATTGGAATATTTCATGGATAGTCATTAACTAGTAAAGCATATAGAGTGTTTAACAAAAGTGTGAATTGTTTAATCTTACTGACCCATATTTTGATACTCTGATAAGAATGTTCTATGCGAATCTAGAACAATCGGTGCGACCACTTAGGATTCGTAGCTATGTGTATGGAAAACACATAGAAATTACCTCTCATTCACTAAATGCTGTCTTGGAATGTGTTTTCAATAATTCATCAGAGAAATGCTATGAGGCTGCAAAGGATCTGGTTTTTGTAGGAACCAAAGATGGATCTAATTTTTTGAGAACGATCGTTAAGGATCCTAACCGTTACCTTCCAACGAATTATAAGTCCAAAGATTTGAATGCATGTGCAAGACTTCTTCATCATATGATTATGTATAATCTGTTACCCCGAGATGGATATCGAGATCACGTTAGTGGGATGGATCTCTATGTCCTTTACAAGATCTATCGGGGTGAACCATTCAATGTGGGCTATGTAATTTTGAACCGGATGCTTCAAGTCTTCAACAATGCATCAAAATCTCTTCCCTTTAATCTTCTTCCAATGAAGATTTTTAAGATCAATCAAGTACAACTTTTGGATTCTAAAACCTCATTACATCTGAAGAAAACCGAATGGTACTTCTCATCCACTCTAGCTCGGATGGTTTGTGTAACACTCGAGATCACGTTAGTGAACTTTCTTTTTTATTGAACAAGACAGAATTAACTGCCATCTATGTATAAATATTTTTTCGGTTGAAAATTTGGGCACCAAAGTTTAATTTGTTCCACCTTTATAAAAATTAAGTTTTGTTGCAAACTTGTAATTAAGCCTAGCTCATTAAGTGTATATATAGAAAATGGAAATCCAAAAACCTCACAAAAACCTTCATCAGCCGACTTTCCTCTTTCAGCCGACTCCCTCCCCTCAGCTTTCCACTCTGTTTTTCCTCCGGCAATCAGCTTCCCCCTGATTTCTTTTGATACTCCACGCTTTAGGTAAGATTTGGACAATGTGTTTGCTAAATAGTTATTTAGAGAGTTGATTTCAGTTAGAGTTTTAAAGTCTCGGTTTTATCAATGGTAGAATAATGTTTGCATTTATGAATTTGTGTTCATTAATGGCATTACTGATTCGATTCTGGATGTTGTGGTTTTCAATTTGCGATTAGCTATGGAGATGGATCTGGTTGTTTTAACACACATTTCCCTTATATTTTTAGAGATTAAACTATGCACACAAGGTGCTCAACTAAAGGACTTAGAAGCATATATACTAGATTCTAGAATGACTTTTCAGTTAGGATTTACTAGCCACGATTTGAGAACATTTAGGATGAATTATAACATTGAAATGTGAAATGTCTTAGGTGAAAAAGATTTCAAGTGAAGGCACGGCATTGCTAAGGAGGCCAGGTAAGTGAGTGTGTTAAGATTTTCGACCAATAGGGCCCTGCATCACAAGGGTAGTAGGTTGAGTTTGCTTCTAATGTTCGGTTATGTTTGGGAAGTTGTCTGTTTTAGTATGATGTTTGGAATAGTGTATGCTCTGTTTTCTAGTGAACGACTCCTTCTATGGTTTCATGTTTTGAGTGCGTTTATGTTCATGCATTATGACTTACTTTCCGAGTATACAAAAATGTTTTACACGCATACTTCTTTATGAATAAAGTAAGAAAATGAAACGTATGAAACCTTGATTAAATGAGAGTTGGGGGCAGTTTTGGCCATGTCACTGTCCAGGAATGGACCATGATTTTTGCTCGTAAGGGTTATGTACACGCACACTGCCTACCCCCTTTCGGCATAAACTCCTCCTTAATCCATGATATGTAAATGATGAACAAGAACAGGAAAAGAACAAGAATGAGTAAACGAATATGCATATGTCATGAAATGTAGGAGATAAGAATATGATTGTGATTTCTTTCAAGGCATGTATTCATGAATATATATTAATACATTGCACTCCTTACTAAGCATTAAGCTTATAGTATAAACCTTATGATGTGGGTAATGAAACAGCAGGTGAGAACTCCACTCTGGATGAAAATTGTAACACCTGAGAATTGTTCCGCTAATGTACGTAGCATTAGATTGATCCTAGGGTTATGGTGTGTTGGAGTTTGGTGTTTGAACTTTGACAAAATGAAAGATTTGAAGGAAAAGTAAAGTGAAGTGAAGTGGTAGGTGTGGGTTAATTAAATTATTCTCGGGAGTTTTGATGGAGGAGTTAGACCGAAGGTGAGGTGAAGGGCAATTTATACAAATTTAACGGAGTTTCGGAGCGGTCGAATTTATGGGAGGGCAAAACGGTAAATGTTATTTTATTAATGTTTTAATAGGAAATATTATTATTATTAATTTTATTATTATTATTAACAATAAAAAAAACATAATGGCTTCGACGAGCCATTCTGTTGTTTGAGTGGCGACGACCCGAACGGAGACGAGGGGGAGGGCGACGTTCGGCGACTTGTTCACTGGCGTTTTCCAGCGTTCTCCAACTAGACGACGGCGGCAAGTAGATTCCGGCCCGTCTCCGTGCACAAACCGACGGGTAAGCTCGATTTTGCCCTGTTTTCGGTTCGGTTTGAGGCCGTGAGTGACGAGCAAGATTTGGCTCTGATCACCGGCCAATTTTGGTTTCTTCCAGCATGGGTTTGCCGCCCCTTGGACCGGCTATGGTCGCCTGGCCGTGAGGAGCCCTATTTGAGCAAAATTCAGCAAGCCTGATTTGGGCGTTTCAGTTTTGCTGAATGAAGCCTCGGGATTTTTAGTTAGGTTATGCTAATTGAGGATAAATGTTGTTGATTGGTGAGGAAAAGGGTGAGAATTGATGGAAAACCAAAAAGGGAAAAGTTTCCAGTTTAGGGCAGATTCGGGTTTTGCTGTTTTTGACCTAGCTAGACCGTTTGTTTTAAATTTCATCTTTGCAGGTTAAACTTGGTTATTAGAGGAGTACGTGGCCGTTGGAATCGTTCGATTCCGATAATCGACGCGAAAGTTACGCGCATTCGAAGTTTCGGTTCGGTTTTTACCAAACCCAATTTAGTGGCCCGTTTAGTTAGGTTTTAGTTAGCTTAGGCTAGAAATGGTAGTTTGAGAGTAAATTGGTGAATGTAAGCTTGATTTTAATGAAGTTTGAATATTTATCGTAGGTCGAGCAGTAGGTGGACAGGGAACCGAGTATCCTCAGCGAGCTAGGACGCTAGGTAAGTAGAGGAATATTTTCGTTGCCTTCAGGCCTACACGATAGAACGGTAGGATTTAATGGTTGGTTGTTTTGTTTCGTGTTGTGTTGTGTTGTTTTGTTTCGTGTTGTGTGGTGTGTTGTGTTTCGTGTTGTGTTGCATAACTTTGACACATGCATCATGAGTTATAGTACGTTAAATACGAGTAGTTGCATTGTTTGGTATTGTGAGGGTGAACGTAATCAGATAAAGTAAATAGAGAAATGCATCTTGATTAGTGTGCCTTGTCGGGATTATGTGCTGGAGTGTAGCACCCCGAAGGGACCTCTAAGAAAGATGACCGGCTAAAATACGAAATCTTGATTAGTGTGCCTTGTCGGGATTACGTGCTGGAGTGTAGCATCCCGAGGGGACCTCTATGAAGGATGATTGGCTAAAATATGTAAATGTCGTGAGTATGAATTCCTAGACAGTTATAGGATTCTACGATCGACGAGGGAGATTATGTATGGCCATCCTAGACGGTTATGAGATGAGTGCTATCTGATCTTGCTCTGGTGGTTTTGAATGTGGCCGTCTTAGACGGTTATAGGATGTGTGCCTACTCGATCCACACCGGCTTATGAAATGATTAAAGTAACAAACAGCAAACGAACACAACTGAGAGTTAGAAACTACATGTGATAGGATTGAGTTGCATTGTGTGTGTGCGCATTCGTTTTCCCTACTTACTAAGCATTAGGCTTACGTTTTGTGTTCTATGGTAAAGGTGACGAAGTATATACAGGTGAGGTTGAGTGCGAGGACCAGGACTAGATGCATTCATTGATACACAGGGCATGCCGGTGCAGGCAGTTTTCGGGGCGCCTCGACCAGGATCTTCGGGGGTGTGTTTGGTTCGGTACTTTGGGATTTTGTATAGTTTTCTATCTATTCTGGATGTTTGAAGGGTTTGACTATTTTGTTGGTTCGATTTTGTAAATGTGGTGGTGAATTGTTTTGAATTCTCTTTGAACGTGCTTTATGAATATTTGGGTTTTCTTGGATTTTAGTTATTTTGTAGGTTTGAAGTATTTATCGTTCTGTTGGGTTTGATTTGGTAAGTGTGAATTGAGAACTGTTTTGGGATTTCTCTGAACGTGTTTATACATGTTTGATTTTTTTTCAAGATTTGGTTTTAGTAATTTCAGTCGTTACGCTACTCGTTTTTTTTATAACAAGCAACGTCGGGTTCATTTGTTTCCACGTTTTTACTAATATTTTTGCAGTCGATATTATAACAAAAATTATTTTAAATTATGTTTTAAACGTGGGATTGGTTAGCAAAGTATCGCACCGAGCCAGGGTGGATTCGGGGGCATTACAAAAATGCTTAGGTTTGGTTGCTGGATGTTGCTCATGGTGATGATTTGTGGCTGGAAAGCGAATTTGACCCGTGGGGTGCTGCTTTTAGTATATTTTAGTAAAACTTAAGATACTGAATTTTAAGTAAGATAAGACTTTCCTATGTTGATGAATACTAGGATTGTCTGGTATAACTTTATGTTTTTAAGGATTTAAGACTAAAGGTTCATCTGTTTTCTTTAAGTCTTCCGCTACGCATGTTTAAATTTTAGGGTAAAGAAAAAAAAAAAGAAAAGGAAAATGCCTTCAGTAAATTGAGATGTTTGATTAGTTATAGAGTCAGTCGTCCAGAGTAAGTAAATGTGTCATCGTCCAAAGTTAGGGATGAGTCCAAGTCCAGAGAACGATGTTGGGTTATCGTCCATAGTAAGTAGTCACGTGACAGTGGAAAACAAAATCACGTGGTCTGTGGACGATTTAGTCTGTGGACGAAAATTCTAAGGAGCCTGTGGACGATTGAGTCTATGGACGAAAAGTCTAAGGAGTTTGTGGACGTTAGAGTCCGTGGACGAATGAGTTAAGTAATTCGTGGGCGTTAGAGTCCATGGACGAATACATCTATATAATCCGTGGACAATTAAGTCACGTGGCTCGTGGGCGATAAAGTCACGTGGCCCGTGGACGATAAATTTAAGTAAGTCTATGGACGTTGGTCTGTGGACGAAAGTCTGTGTAACCCGTGAGTGATGAAGTCACGTGGCCCGTGGACGACAAATTTAAGTAAGTTCATGGACGTTGGTCTGTGGACGATGAAGTCATTTGAACAGAGAGCGATAATGTTTATCAGACAGTGGGCGAAAATGTCAAAGTAGTCCATGGACAATTAAGTTGATCTATCTTGTGGACAAGATTGTTACCCGATCTATGTCGTCCAACTCTGTGAAAGAGTATGCAGTCGGATTTATGAAAGAGTCGAATTCTGTGAATTTAAGGTTTTTAGTTTGTGGTTCTTTTAAACGTCCACGAGTTTTATTCTTTTATTTCATTTAAAATTTATTACAAGAAGTTGTTCTAAGATTTAAATGACTGAGTTATGTTGCTTGAATTGAATGTCCACAAGTTTTCAAAAAAAAAAATATATATCCTTAGATTCGGGTCGTTACAATTATGGTATCAAAGCAAAACCGAGTTCTAAAATCGATTTTGTAGACTGCCTTCCAGCACAAATTGCCACATGAGTACACTTCAACAACTGTAAGTGTTTATGATTTTAGTAATGTCATCAAAGTTAAGATGTGTTTATGATTATATGTTTAGGAATCTCAAAATGGTAAGAGGTCAACAGAGAGAAAACAATGAGGACAATAATACTATTGCCCAGCTAACGGAGTTGGTTATTCGCAAATCTCGCCAAATCGAGCAGCTTGTGGTTACTAGGGAAGAGCAAGGGAACTCTAATTCGAATACGACCCATGACCAAGGTAGCGAGCGTTTCCACCGACTTCGACCTCCGGTATTTAATGATCAAGTTTCGGATTCTATCTATGCTGAAGAATGGATTCGAACAATTGAGGACATGTTCATGTATGCCAAGGTCGAAGAGGGGGACATGATCACATGTACTGTTTTTCATCTTGCACTGGATGCAAGGCATTGGTGGGACTCAATTAAGAGCACTACTAACATGGAAACTATGACTTGGGCATGGTTCAAGACGGCCTTATTTGACAAGTACTTCAGCCGAGCGGTTCGGGCTAGCAAAAAGATGGAGTTTATGCAGCTACGCCAAACCGGTTCTGTGGTGGACTATATTTGTAAGTTTGAAGCATTGTCACGATTTGCACCCCGTCTGGTGGATGATGAAGAAAATAAGATTCATCAATTCGTTCATGGGTTGAAACCAACCTTTATAGGGGAGTGAAGACCGCAGGAATCCATGGTATATCGTATTTCGAGGTGGCAGCTAAGGCCTTGGAAATGGAAGAGGTGGAGATAACAGTACATGAAAAATGTGAGCCGCCAAGAAAGTTTATCAGGGAGGCTCAGCCACCACCGCGTCAGAACAAAGGATGGCAGCCACAACAGAATAGGGGACCACAACAACAACAGAAATGTATGAAGAGACCCTTCAATCCAAATGATGACCAAGGGAAAGGAAAACAACCTCAAGCTCCACTATGTTCCACCTGCCAGAAGAACCACTATGGCGAATGCAAACTATACTCGGGCCGTTGCTATAGGTGTGACAAGATTGGCCATGTTGTTAGGGATTGTCCAATGCCGCTGGATACGAATCATGCGAGAGTGGCACCTAGAGTTTTTGCTATGATGGAAGATGATAATGCAGTGCAGCATACGGTTATAACAGGTATGAATAAGGTTTGCGGTAAACCCACATACACGCTTATAGATAAAGGTGCTACTCATTCTTTCGTGGCAACTACATTTGTATGCAGGTATAATTTACAGTCTGTTTGAGCTGATAAATCGTATAGTGTCATGTTACCGTCGGGAGAATCCTTACATTCTGAACAAGTAGTAAAAGGTGAAATTGTATTAGTAGGGGACAAAGAGTTATATGTAGAGTTGATTATAATTGATATGAAAAGATATGAAGTCATTTTGGGAATGGATTGGCTATTCAGACATTACGCCATAATCAGCTGTAGGACTGGTCTAGTAGAATTTCGACCCCCGAATGGGGACTGGTATTCCTTTCAAGCCATCCCAAAATCAAGTAAGATGCCAATTATATCATCGTTAGAAACCCAACGGTTACTGAGAGGTGGTTGTGTGGGTTATCTAGCTAACATAATTGATATACGAGTGAAGGATAAGGTAGAACTTCAAGATATGCCCATAGTCCAAGAGTTTCCTGATGTATTTTTGGATGATTTACCCGGGTTACCACCTGATAGGGAAATTGAGTTTGTGATTGATACATATCCCGAGGCATTACCTGTGTCTAAGAACCCCTACCGCATGGCACCTGTTGAGCTGAAGGAATTGAAAATCCAACTACAAGAATTGGTGGACAAGGGATTTATACGCCCTAGCTGTTCTCTCTGGGGTGCACCTGTTTTGTTTGTTAAGAAGAAGGACGGATCCCTTCGGATGTGTATCGATTACAGATAGTTGAACAAACTGACAATCAAGAATAAGTACCATTTACCCCGAATTGATTATTTATTTGATCAGCTACAAGGAGCCAAAGTGTTTTCGAAAATCGACTTACGTTCGGGCTATTACCAATTGAAGGTTAAGGAGGAAGATATACCAAAGACAGTATTCAGAACCCGATATGGACATTACGAATTTCTCGTAATGTCGTTTGGACTAACGAACGCACCTGCAGCTTTTATGGATTTGATGAATCGAGTGTTCCGTGAATATTTGGAAGTTTGTGATCGTATTTATAGATGACATTCTAATATACTCACGGACTAAAGCTGATCACGCAGAACTCTTAAGGGTGGTTTTGATAGCTTTAAAACAGTAGCAACTCTATGCCAAGTTATCCAAATGTGAGTTCTGGTTGGACAAGATCAACTTTTTGAGCCATGTCATTTCTGCTGAGGGCATATTCGTGGATCCAATCAAAATTCAAGCAGTAAAGGACTGGCCACAACCAAGGAATGCCAGCGAGGTCCGTAGTTTCCTTGGTTTGGCAGGTTATTATAGGAAGATTATTAAGGGATTTTCTATAATAGTCAAACCCTTAACAAGTTTAACAAATAATGACACCAAGTACTCTTGGACTGGAGCCTGTGAAGATAGTTTTGAGACACTAAAACTGAAGTTAACGACAGCCCCTCTGTTGACACTCTCAATCAAAGAAGGAAAGTTCAGTGTTTATTGTGATGCATCCAAAGTTGGTTTGGGGTGTGTTTTAATGCAAGAAGGCAAGGTTGTGGCGTATGCTTCTAGACAGCTAAAAAGTTATAAGCAGAATTATCCCACTCACGATTTGGAGTTAGTCGCTGTTGTTTTTGCATTAAAAATTTGGGCCTGCAGTGTCAGCCATGTCATTACCCTTGAGAGTTGAAGTTCAGAAATTTGAATTGGAGATAGTTCCGGAATTATCAGCCTTTCTTTCGATATCATCTATTCGGCCAACTATATTGGATAAGATCAAAGAGGCGCAACAGAAGGATTCAAAGGAGAAGACTAACATGGTGAGTAAGTCGAAGGACGCTTCCTCTGAGTTCAATCTTTCTAATGATGGTATTTTAAAATTTAGAGATCGATGGTACGTTCCATGTGATGAGGAGTTACGTAAGTTAATTTTAACTGAGGCGCACTCGTCTCCCTTTTCTGTACATCCTGGTAACACCAAGATGTATCGGGACTTAAAGTTACATTATTGGTGGCCAAATTTGAAGAGGGATGTTGCCAAGTATGTAGAGTCGTGCTTGATATGCCAGCAAGTTAAGGCAGAGCATCAACGGCCAGGAGGTACCCTTCAACCTTTACCGATCCCTAAATGGAAGTGGGAAAACATTGCCATGGACTTTGTTGCGGGATTGCCAAAGACGACTAAAGGCCATGAGCATTTGGGTTGTAATTGACAGAATGACGAAATCAGCCCACTTCCTACCTGTAAAGATGACTTACACGATGGACCAGCCTTCAAACCTGTACGTTCAGGAGATTATTAGGTTGCATGGAATCTCGGTATCTATTGTCTCCGATCGTGATCCCAGGTTCACTTCTCGATTTTGGAAAAGTCTACAAGGCACGCTAGGTACAAAGTTATCTTTCAGCACGGCTTTCCACCCACAAACAGATGGTCAATCAGAGAGGACCATTCAGATACTCGAGGATATGTTGAGAACGTGCGTGCTGGAGTTTCAAGTATCATGGAGTCGATATCTGCCTCTGGTTGAATTCTCCTACAACAATAGTTACCAGACCACCATTGGTATGACACCTTATGAAGCGCTGTATGGTAGAAAATATAGGTCGCCTTTGTATTGGGATGAGGTTGGTAAATTTTGTAGCAAATGTCGGACAAAATCGCCATTATTAGAAAAAGGATGATGACTGCACAAAGCCGACAGAAGAGTTATGCAGAACAGAGAAGGAGGAGTCTTGAGTTTACTGTCGGAGATGAGGTTTTCCTAAAGATCTGACTGTTCAAGGGAGTTATGCGGTTCGGTAAGAAAGGAAAGCTTAATCCACGATTCATTGGACCATTCCCTATTTTGGCAAAAATTGGTAATACAGCTTATAAATTACAGTTGCCTTCTTCACTGGAAAGGATTCACAATGTCTTTCATGTGTCAATACTAAAGAAATGTATACGTGATCCGACACATGTTTTAGAACCTGTGAACATTGAAATTCAACCAACCTTAATGTATGAAGAGAAACTGGTACAAATTTTAGAGTCTGCGGTTAAGATTCTGCGAAATAAGAAAATTTCACTAGTAAAGATTTTGTGGACGAATCATGGCATTGAAGAAGCCACATGGGAACGACAACAGGACATGTTGGACAAGTATCCAGAGCTATTTTGTCTGATCAATTTTTGAGGATAAAAATTTTGTTTAAGGAGGGGTGGATGTAACACCCGACAACTTCGGACAGGTGAACTTTTTTTTTTTTGAACAAGACGGAATTAACTGCCATCTATGTATAAATATTTTTTCGGTTTAAAATTTGGGCGCCAAAGTTTAATCGGTCTGATGCGAACCACGCCAACGATGTGACGGTGACCCACGATCAAAATATTAGCGTCATCGCTAACCCAGAATCTACAAGTTCGAAGAGGAAATCCTTGACCCGAAATCTATAAAGATCCGAACCTTGGAATGAGGAGGACGCCACAAACGAATATGCCTGTTCGTTTGATAAGTCAGATTTTGAACGCCACAAGGAAAACCTTGATAAGTTCGGAGTTTCTTCAAGAAACTAAGAGAAATTCTCTCACAATTAGATAAAACCTGAATCTCCTTTTTTATTCAACTAAGAATGAATTTATAGGCATGAAACACTCATTCATGCTAGGGTTTCAAGAACAAAATTACTATCCTGTCCTTGTAACTATTAATAAAAAATAATGACAATTGCTAAAATAATGACAAATACGACAAGTACTTTTTAAACCCTAAAAACGACAATCGAATTAACTAAATAAATAAAACGACAATGACATAAACATCATCCCAAAATAGCTTGGATTATGGGAACAAGCTCTGGTTCTTGGTTCGAAACGCAAGTTCCTTCTTGAGGTAGGATCTGATGGACCAAATTGCTCATTTGCTCCTTTATCCGCTTCGCCTTTGCTCTCGTTATTGGTTCAGCCATATCTTCTATTGGATCCTTATTCTTGAGCTTTGACTGGGTCTGAACTTGGATCACATCATTCCCTCCCCTTTCGAAAAGATTCGTCCTCGAATCTCCTGCATCATATAAAAACAAATTAGTAAAATTAAAACATGTGCTTACATTACCGTATTCACTCGGTTGGTCGATCTTGTAAGCGGTGTCGTTGATGCACTCTAGGAATTGAAAAGGTTTATCTCCTCGAGGATGTAGCTTGTTATTCCGTTTGTTTGGAAACCTTTCTTTTTGTAGACGTAGCCAAACCAAATCTCCGGGTTCAAAAATAAGTCTTACCATTGAATGAAATTTCTTAGCAAATTCATCTTTTTTACTTTCATGCACAAGAACAAACTTATTAGTAAACGGAGTTAATAAATTTAACGGATTTAATAGATTAAAATCATCAATAATATCAAACAGTGAATAATATCGAATAGAAATAAAATCCTTTAAAACGTAAAAATCAGATTGGAAACTCGCAAAATATATATCTACAATTTTGTCATAAAACAAGTTGTGTGCAAAGTAATCAATGACAAATTTTCCAATAAAATAATTTTGCATATTATCTATCAACCTTATACATATAATAGGTGCAATATAAAAATCATATGGCCTTACCAACCACTTAAACCTGTTTGATGTTTCCGGTTGACTTGGAACTGACGTACTTAGTACGAGATCTTTTTGCTTCTTCATCTCCCTCAACGGAGAAATTTCTCTTCGAAACTCCCCGAAAATTTCATATTTATTTTTCTGCAAAAGAAAAGAAACAACGCTGGGAAGAAAACTGGGTAAGTCGTTAGATGATAAATAAACATCTTTATATAAAAGCAGAATCATCTTACGCTTATCCTCACTTTTGTTCAACAATACAATTTGTTTCTCACTTGACTTTTCTTTCCTCTCTCCCTCGGGTTTTATCTCTTTTCTCTCAATTTTTCTCTCTTGCTCCCTTGGTTTTTCATCCCTCTTTGTGCTCTTTTCAACTATTTTTCTTTCTCCACTTTCTTTTTCTATTTTGGCCTCTTTTTCAACTAATTTCTTTTCACCTTTTTCTTTCTCCCTCTCGTCCTTAATGACTTGAAATTCTTTTGTGATCCTCTCTTGATCTTCTCGAGCCTCTTTGACGTTGGCCCATATCATCGTCATCTCCCTATCCTTGTAATACTCATCTACACTTCGACTCCCTTGCCGAAGAGTTTGCAATTTGTTGTGTAGATCACGCCGGTAATGACGCGGTACAAATCGACGTCGCATCACTCTCTTCATCTCTGCCCAACTCTCAATGGGAAGGTCTCTGTCTTGCTTTCGATTGAGACACAACTTGTCCCACCACACTATCGCATACCCTGTAAATTCTATGGCAGCAAGCTTCACTTTCTTTCGCTCGGAGTAGTTGTGGCAATCAAAAATTAGCTCTATTTTTCGCTCCCAGTCCAAGTACTCCTCCGGATCAATTTTTCCTCGAAACTCAGGAATCTTTATCTTGATATTTCCCAAGTTATAATTGAGTCGGCCTCGGTCTTGTCCTGCACGATTATTCTCATGTCTTCCACGACTACCCATAGATACCCTATCAAGATCATCCTCCACGTCCCTCTCATTAATTTCACTGATCACTTTCGCAAGGACTTGCCTCCGTTGATTTCTCCTCGGTGCATTCTGTTGAACCTGGGGTTGTACTCGTGTCACAATCTGTTCCACTTGATCAATTCGCTCGTGGAACTCATTAATCCCTTGTCTCATCAGCCGCCTCATCTCCCCCATGATCGCTTCCATTTGTAAATTTGGAATGTTAGCTGGTCGTTGATTGTCTTCTGCGTCGGACATGGCTAGGTATTCTCTGCAAGAACGTAGAAGGTGAAGTAAAATAGGACCTCACAACACTCCCTCACGTGTTTCACTCAAAAATGTGGAAAATCACTCAATTTCACTCGTGTTTGCACTCAATAATGCTGGCTTTTACCTTTAGATATGCTCACCCACTCGTGCCTTTTCCACTAGATTTTTTTTTTTTAAACTAATCAAATAGTAATAAATAAGTCTTCCTGCAATAACAAAAACTGACAAACCCAAAAAAATAAAAAAAAAATAAAAAGAACAAAAAATAAATGAATAATGGCAAAATAAGTACTACAATTGCGAAACAAATAAGAAAGTAAAAGGTGAAGAAATATAGGACCTCACAGCACTCCTCACGTGTTTCACTCGAAATGAAGAAAAATCACTCAATTGCACTCGTGTTTACACTCAATAATATTGGCTGTTACCCTCTAATATGCTCACTCACTCGTGCCTTTTTCTACTTGAATTCTCTTTGATTTCTTTCGAAACTAACCGAATAGTAATGGAAGTTCACAAGTGGTTAACTAAACAAGACAAACCAAAATAACAGACACTACAATTAGTGATGAAAGAACTAGTTCAAAATAATTAGAATAGTATAAGGATGCAAAGGAACAATCCAATGATGTAAGGTAATCGAACAGATTTAAAGAAACACAATTTTTTTTTTTTTTTTTGAATTTGTAACAGAATTGGTAACCGAATTTGTAACCGAATTGGTAACTGAATTTGTAGATAACGTTTTAGTGCCCAAACCAGATCGGAATTTTACGTTCAGGTACGATTTGGAAAGATCCAAATCTCATCTAACAACTTAAAGAATAACACTTTCGCAATCGGAATCGTTATCAAGATGAAAACTGCGAAATACTTTTGAGCATCACCAATCCTTGACAGTTACAAAATTTCACTTTTGAATAAGCAAACAAGGTCCGATTTTGACTTTTCAACACAGATCAAAAAGCTAACACGACGTTCTATGATTCATATGAAGACGATGTTTTCGTTTGACACATATTTGAATAGCGAATCATCGAGATAAATTGAAACAGATTTCAAGACTCAAGAACAAAATTTCTGAAACAAAACAAAACGGAAAGGAGGGATAGAACCTGACGAACTCGATTTGGCTCTGATACCAAATGATGCGAACCACGCCAACGATGTGACGGTGACCCACGATCAAAATATTAGCGTCATCGCTAACCCAGAATCTACAAGTTCGAAGAGGAAATCCTTGACCCGAAATCTATAAAGATCCGAACCTTGGAATGAGGAGGACGCCACAAACGAATATGCCTGTTCGTTTGATAAGTCAGATTTTGAACGCCACAAGGAAAACCTTGATAAGTTCGGAGTTTCTTCAAGAAACTAAGAGAAATTCTCTCACAATTAGATAAAACCTGAATCTCCTTTTTTATTCAACTAAGAATGAATTTATAGGCATGAAACACCAATTCATGCTAGGGTTTCAAGAACAAAATTACTATCCTGTCCTTGTAACTATTAATAAAAAATAATGACAATTGCTAAAATAATGACAAATACGACAAGTACTTTTTAAACCCTAAAAACGACAATCGAATTAACTAAATAAATAAAACGACAATGACATAAACATCATCCCAAAACAGCTTGGATTATGGGAACAAGCTCTGGTTCTTGGTTCGAAATGCAAGTTCCTTCTTGAGGTAGGATCTGATGGACCAAATTGCTCATTTGCTCCTTTATCCGCTTCGCCTTTGCTCTCGTTATTGGTTCAGCCGTATCTTCTATTGGATCCTTATTCTTGAGCTTTGACTGGGTCTGAACTTGGATCACATCACGGTCCCACCTTTATCAAAATTAGGTTTGGTGGCAAATTTGTAAATAAGCCTAGAACATTAAGTGTATCCAAAAACCTCACAAAAACCCCCATCAGTCGACTTTCCTCTTTCAGCCGACTCCCTCCCCTCAGCTTTCCACTCTGTTCTTCCTCCGGCGATCAGCTTCCCCCTGATTTCTTCCGATACTCCACGCTTTGGGTAAGATCTGGAAAATGTGTTTGCTGAATAGTTATTTAGAGAGTTGATTTCAGTTAGAGTTTTAAAGTCTCGGGTTCATCAATGGTAGAATAATGGTTGCATTTATGAATTTGTGTTCATTAATGGCATTACTGATTCGATTCTGGATGCTGTGGTTTTCGGTTTGTGATTAGCTATGGAGATGGATCTTGTTGTTTCAGCACACATTTCCCTTATATTTTTGGAGATTAAACTACGCACACAAGGTGCTTGACTAAAGGACTTAGAAGCATATATACTAGATTCTAGGATGACTTTTAAGTTAGGATTTACTAGCCACGATTTCAGAACATTTAGGATGAATTATAACATTGAAATGTGAAATGTCTTAGGTGGAAAAGATTTCAAGTGAAGGCACGACATTGCTAAGGAGGCCAGGTAAGTGAGTGTGTTAAGATTTCTGACCATTAGGGCCCTGCATCACAAGGGTAGTAGGTTGAGTTTGCTTCTGATGTTCGGTTATGTTTGGGAAGTTGTCTGTTTTAGTATGATGTTTGGAATAGTGTATGCTCTGTTTTCTAGTGAACGACTCCTATGGTTTTATGTTTTGAGTGTGTTTATGTTCATGCATTGTGACTTACTTTCCGAGTATACAAAAATGTTTTACACGCATACTTCTTTATGAATAAAGCAAGGAAATGAAACGTATGAATCCTTGATTAAGTGAGAGTTGGGGGCGGTTTTGGCCATGTCACTGTCCAGGAATGGACCATGATTTCTGCCTGTAAGGGTTATGTACACGCACACTGCCTCCCCCCTTCGATACAAACTCCTCCTTAATCCATGATATGTAAATGATGAACAAGAACAGGAAAAAAACAAGAATGAGTAAACGAATATGCATATGTCATGAAATGTAGGAGATAAGAATATGATTGTGATTTCTTTCAAGGCATGCATTCATGAATATATATTAATACATTGCACTCCTTACTAAGCATTAGGCTTATAGTATATGTAACGACCCCGGAAGGGATCGTCACATAATCCGTGTCTTTCTTAATCATTTAATCCTTATTACTCACACGTGCTTCATTATTAGCAGTGTATTTCTTTTTTTTTAACATAATTTAACTCAAGATGTCATATGCGATTCGCTAAACCTCAATCAGCAAAGGAAAACATTACATATCTGCCGGCGGGCAGCACAATGTGTATCGGCTAGTGAAGGGAAAACTTTAAGTTATAGACTGCATCTGCCGATAGAAGAATGAACCACATCTACCGGTCACTAGACGACAAAACCGTGTCTATACCATCCGGTGGAGAAGTTCTCTACATCATCCGATGAAATAAGGGTACATCATCCGGTGACTTATTACACTACATCTGCCGATCGCTAGACGACAAAATAACACTTTCATCATCCGATGGCTTAAACACTCTACATCTGCCGATCGCTAGACGACAAAATAACACTTTCATCATCCGATGGCTTAAACTCTACATCTGCCGATCGCTAGACGACAAAATAACACTTTCATCATCTGATGGCTTATTACATTATATCTGCCGATCGCTAGACGACAAAGTAACACTTTCATCATCCGATGGCTTAAACTCTACATCTGCCGATCGCTAAACGATATAAATAGCACTTTCATCATCCGATGGCTTAAACACTCTACATCTGCCGATGACGTCAGCCGGATGATTGTCTCATCCAGCTTCTATCATACGGCAGGGAAACACTATAATCATCAAACATCTTCATTCGATAAAACATAACACAACTCACCCGATCCCTAACTTAGTAACCATAAACCTCAAAGAGTAAAAATCATAAACTCATCTAAAATACGCATAGCGGAAGACTCAAACAAAACAAACCATTCATTAATCCTTAAAATCGTATTCAGACTCTAAAGACAAGCTCTTCAAATCCAAATCTCATTGTTATAAGAAATTCTGTTCTATTTAGTCATCTGTTCATCGTAAACTTTTCTGACTTACTATGAGCCTAACCAGGGAGCTTAATCGCCTATCCAGCCTTCACTGTCACACTGAGCATCCTCCAGCAACCAAGCTTAGACATCCTCATTAACCTTGAGTTCCTCACCTGAAAACTCGTCACCTACATCATAAGGTTTAAACTATAAGCCTAATGCGTAGTAAGGAATGCAACACTAACATGGATGCATGAATGCATAATTTGGGAAAATCACATGCTCATAGGTCTTTTCTTGTTCATGTCTTTGCTCATAATCATCATTCATAGTCATGGATCATATTCATCATTCATAGTCATTGATCATATTCATCATTCATAGTCATTGATCATATTCATCATTCATAGTCATTGATCATATTCTTTGTTTAGGTTGTGTGGATCAAGAGAGGATTTGTGCCGGTAAATGGGGTTCGACAGTGAGTTTGATCTTGTTCCCTACTGCGGGTCGTAATCATATGTCCTTCTTTGGACTGTGACATGCACCGAACCGCCCCCAACCCCCACTTAATCCACGTTGCATAAATCTTATATATATACATATATACATACATATCTTGTTCATGGAAAACATACGTTAAAACATTTTCTTATGCTTGAGAAACATTCATGATGCATGAACATGAGAACTTTTAACTCATTAAACTATGACAAGGATCATACCAGAGCAGACAACTTCACATTCACTATCAGGTCATCAAATAGTATAATTCGCAACATACATAAATCCTTCAAGTGCAGACAAGTTCATTATCATAAGGTAAACATTAGACATCTCAACCTAGTACTCCCACGATGTAGGGCTCTATTAGCCGGAAATCTTAATACATTCACTTACTTGGTCTCCTTAGCACTTGGGCTCCTTTCTCTTTAAACTTCTTCACCTAAAACATTTACATTGCAGTAGTTAAAACAAAAATCCTAATAGTTCTAATCTCAAGTTATCCTAAGATTTAATAGCTAAAGTTATTCCCGAATCCTTAGTCTAATACTCTGTGCAGTTTGAAATCCAAAAACCAAAACAGACTGATTCGATTGTCGATAACACAGAGGTGGTTGTTCTAAATGTCCAGAATCAATTTGATAAAAGCATTCCCACACTCAGGTTCCAAATGTTCTTATTATTAGTCGACCATTGAAAAATCCAAAACTCCAATGCCGAGTAGAAAACAAGGGTTAACAAGCTAACAGATAGCTACATTGACTAATGCATACCTCGGGCACGGGGTAGTCAGAGAATCGATCGTCGAAGGGAGTATGCCGAAAGCAGGGAGCTAGAGCTTGGGAGAGAAGAAATCGCCGAAAAGGAAGGTGTTGGCTACAGTGGTTCGAGTGAGGTTTAAAACATTTCCTTTTTCTTTATATATCGGTCATCACCCTCCATTATTACAACTTTGCCACCCAACCTAGTTAAAATCCACATGAAATTAATTATTCTTGGTATAAGTCCTAAAATGTAAAGATTAAATATTCATGACCGTTAATACAATTAGGAAAATCACCTGGCCGTCATCTCGGGTGTTATAATATAAACCTTATGATGTAGGTGACGAAACAGTAGGTGAGGACTCCACTCTGGATGAAAATGCTTAGGTCTGGTTGCTGGATGTTGCTCATGGTGATGGTTTGTGGCTGGAAAGCGAATTTGACCCGTGGGGTGCTGCTCTTAGTATATTTTAGTAAGACTTAAGATACTGAATTTTAAGTAAGATAAGGTTTTCCTATGTTGACGAATACTGGGATTGTCTGGTATAACTTTATGTTTTTAAGGATTTAAGACTAAAGATTCATCTGTTTTCTTTAAGTCTTCCGCTACGCATGTTTAAGTTTTAGGGTAAAGAAAAGGAAAAAAAAAGAAAAGAAAAATGCCTTCAGTAAATTGCAGATGTTGATTAGTTTAGAGTCCGTCTCTTAGGAGTAGTA
>CM039505.1:21129770-21161009 GCA_022432975.1 Begonia masoniana | reverse complement strand
CTTGTTAGGCAGGTTTAAACTAGTTGTAGGCGGAGGATGTGGCCGCTGGGAATCGTTTGTAGCGATCGGCATAAGAACAGCGTGACACGTCATCGGCAGATGAAACATATAGGCGCTGAGTACATCATCGGCAGATGTAGCTTGAAAACTCAATCGGCAGAAGCCTTCTGTTCTTTGTCGTGTAGCTATCGGTATATCCAAGCCTGTTTTACTATTTAGCTCTGTATACTCAAACCGATTCATTAGTCAACTAAAATACCCTTTTCAAGGGTATTTCCAAATAAACTCATATTTATAATTCTCATTAAGTACACATAATCAAATTGAATATTTAATACACACAGACATCATCAAAAACAAATTATGACTTAAACACTCTCTAAGTCAACAAAAACATGCACTGGATCTGTTCATTATTTTCTTGCATGACATGAGTTATTGGGATACTGCTTCTAGAGGACTATT
Organism: Begonia masoniana; assembly: GCA_022432975.1. NCBI lineage: Eukaryota > Viridiplantae > Streptophyta > Magnoliopsida > Cucurbitales > Begoniaceae > Begonia > Begonia masoniana. The sequence continues at coordinate 21,160,544 of CM039505.1, read as the reverse complement.
GTCCCTCTGACGGAATGACCATCTAACACTCTAAGGGAAGTTGAATGACATATCTAACAGTTCCTCTGACGAAACTGGTTCCTTTGGCAGAACTACCAGACTCAGTTCCCTACGCACAATAACTATTACGTATTTTACTGTACTGTATTCTTTTGCTCTTGTTTATATGAAAACACATGTATAAAATCGTTTTCTATGCTTTGGAAAAATCATGATGTATGAATACATGTCACATAGTCATATCCTCGAATGCTATAAGCGTATAATAAACTGGTAAACAAATCATCAATTAAACAAACAACTAGCATAAATAAAACTCACTAGAATTTCTACCCAAACCAAAACTCTCAAACTAATATCTCCAAAATCCACATTCTAGCCATCAACCTCTTAACTTTTTGTGGTGTAGGCCAATCGGGCAAGCATATGTAAACATGCACTTACCTCGTGTTCTGTGTTCAGTTTCGGCAATGTACTCAAATTTCTTTTTAACAAGCATGAAAATTGAACCATTACATACACAAATTTTCAGAATTTCCAACACAAAGTGACCAAACTTCAAAATTCCATATTTTTTGCTATACATAACCAAATTCGATAATTCCAACAGCTATGGATTTCTTAGAGGGTCTACTGTACCATGATCAAATCAATTTATCAAAGAAAACCAACTCACAAAATCAAAATTCCAGAATTACAAAATGCCCTGTAATTTTACCATTTTAACGTTCATGCATCACTTGATATTCTTTCTTGATTTCAAACCATAAACTACTCTCCAATCCAAATTAAACCTCACACAACCAAGAAATAGAGAAACATCCACCATTTTCATGCATTGAGGATTAGGGTTTATAGCATCTCACATAAACTCAACCAAACTCCAAAGTTTATAAATCTATAACTCATGAAATTCATAATCCAAACCTAAAATCATGTTACCTTGAAAAATCTAGAGAAATTTGAGAGATTGAAGGAGGGTTCACCGTGGGAGAATTCTTTAGGGAGGGGAGAGAAAGAGGAGTTTCTGCCGTGGAGAAGAGGATCACCAATCACAATGAAATGTTGTTTTCAAAAGGATAAGTATCATTTACCTAATCCAAAAATTTGCCAAAATTACCTTTCAAACAACAATATCTCAAAGTTTGACTCCTTCAAACTTTTCTCTTCTTTTCTCTTCCTGCAACGTCAACCATCATTTGTTTTTATACTCCTCTCTCATTTCTTTTATTTTCTTCCAAACCTCCATCCTATTTTCTTCAATCACCTTCCTTTCTTCTCCCTTGTCTTCAACTTTATTTGCCTCCTCATTCCTTCTCTTTTAAGAATCTAATCTCTATAACTTAAATTAATTTTAGTTAATTTAAAGGAATGAGGATGCAATATGGATAATTACATGATAAATTTTGAGTATTACAGTAAGTGAGGATGACTCCCTCCATAAATTGTAGACAAAATTGAAGGGAAGTGAAAGCTATAGATGAAGAGACACAAGTTGGTCCGACTAGCCACCACAACCGTGACTATATCTCCTAGGGCTCCTCTTGTGGAAGAGCACACTCCAACTTCAAAGGTTTTGTACAACCTTGCTATGAATTGACTTCACAAAAATGTGTATGAGAAAGTTGTAATAGTATGATAGTTTGATAAAACTCACAAAAGATCAAACAAAACTTTGCACACAACACTATTGGTTTTAAATTATCCGAAGGGAAGGTGTTGTTGTACGGAAAGTATTCCAAACAAGAAAATGGATTTCTTTTATTCAACTTGGCTGCTAAAAACCAGCTCTAAAAGAAGCTTATATATGCCCCAAAATTAGGGTTACAAAATTGGAAGACCAATTAAAGAAAAGCAAGAAAAGACACCCCTAATCAGCTAACCATGCACTAGGCGAGTGACAAACACATGCAATACTTAGTCCAAAACAACTTTCACAAATAAACCATCAACTAATAAATTAAAATAACATTAAGGACAACAAGGTAACCCTTAGGAAGGCCGCTCAATCACTATCTTCAGGTTTGGGAGAGATTAGCTTCCAATTAGGTTGATCTTGAGATGAGACTCTTCATTCCTCAGTTTCCAAGCTAGACTCCCAAAATACATCTTTCATTGATAACTCTTTTTCCATAAGATTTGATACTTCCTCCAAGCTATTTTGAAGTTAATATCATGTCAAGAGAGAGATAAAAAGGTTAGTGACCCACTGAGGTGCTTCTACTTAAAAAGTAAACACAAGCAAAGTCAGTTCGGTTGAAAACAATAATTTTAGGCTAAGAACACCCCAAAATCCAATATACATAAAACCTTCAATTTCACTCCAAATGATCTGAAATTTTAACACATTCTTACCAAGTATGTTAGTAAACTTTCCTTCAAAAATGAGAGGCTAACTTTTTGGGGTTGAAAAATTATGGACGAAAGATTGCTTGCTAGTATGAGGAGGTAATAACAGCACCTCTCGAGTTTGTCACCTCTTTTGAAGAATGACACTCCAACTAACTTTGGATGAGAGTTGGATATAATCTTACTGATGATTCTTCACGCAAAGAAAGAGAGGAGGAAGGTTGCAAAAGAAATGCAACCACTTTGGCTCTCACAAAATGTAAACACAAAAATCACTATAACTCTCGGATGTGACTCACCGATGAAGAGAAGTGAGGGAGCTTCAACAAGCTGAAACTATTCTGTAAATTTTCATTCAAAAGTCCTAAAGATGGGCCTTAAGGATGGTTTGAATACCATGTATCTTCTTATAAATTATGGTTTGGTAACTAGTCAAAAAAATGATTCAAAAGGGGAGGGGTACTTGGCCACATGGCTTAGCCGAGTACACCATGGTTTTGCCATTTTCGGCAAATACCTTCTCTCTCCAAGGGTCACTTTCAAGTGGTCTTTCTTCTTTCCAAAATGCAGTCATTCTTCCCACCTTCATATGTTCATCCATTACATGTCACCTAATACATTAATATGCTAAAGTTTTTTTTAAAGAAAATAAAACTAAGTTCAAGTTACATTAATTGTCACAAGGAAGACAAATTTTTTCTTCTAATCTTGGAGTGGCCGAGGAGTGCTCCCATGTAAGCAAGTAGAAAGGCTTCTCCATGTATTGAGCATTTGTGACACAAATCAAGTATGACAACTTGTGTTTTAGTACAAGTACTAGATCCCTCTCGGATATCCAATTAATAATCACTAAAAGTTTACTAGATTCCAAGCAGAATATTTAGTAGTAATTCAACTCCAAATAATATGAAAATTTAACATAATCTTACTTGATATGTTGATGTAAATCTCTGAAAATTTAGACGTTAATTTGTCAAGATGAAGAAGTTGTGATCAGAACACTGATGTTGGTCCAAAGAGGTGATAATTGTGCACCTTTCGGGTGTGGTAACTTCTTCCGAAGAAACACTTCAACAATCTGAATATGAGGGTTTATGCAACTTTATGAAGATGTCTACTTTCAACTAAGAGAGTAGAAAAGGATGCAAGAGTAAGAGTTCTCCACTAAACTCATAAAGATGGAAAACAATAATTGACAACCACTCGGATGAAAGGCGTCGCGCAGATGCTTGAACAAACCTCGGCGTTTGAGAGCAAAATGCTTTAGCAAAAGTTTATCAAAATTTTTGCCCCCAAAATAATGGTCATAAGGAGGGTTTAAATACTCCCTTACAAAATGATAATTAGGTTAAAAATAGCAGCAAAGAGAAAATGAGGGTTTTGGAAACCCTCGGCTGAAATGAGGTTGCTAACGCTTACCACGCACGCCTCTTCCTCATGCCGCTTTCACCACTTGTGATATTCCAATTGTATCCTCCCACGCATGCATCCATGCAACGACGCTTATTCTCTTTGCATGTAGCCATGCACTCCTTATTAATGCAAACTACTAAGTATTTAAAAGTCAAAATTAGAGCTAATTTAAGTTACATAATTTGTTTAAGGAGAACAAACTCCTTCTTCAATGTTTGAGGTCTTCTCTTTGGGTTGCTTCCAATATAACGCATGGAAAGGTCTTTCTTTGTCTTGCATACTAGATGTAAGCTCTATCTTATCCTTGAATATGTCACCTACAACATGAATATAAATATTAATTAATTTCTTGGCTCGGGAGCGTGTGATTGCTTCTTGCAGCACATCAATTTGGTTTTATCCTTAGGTAGTTATATATTGTTTCACCTACAAAAAGAACACACTCATTAGTTAAAGGTTTGGCCAAGGCCAAGGATTTAGCTCGTGATCGAGTGATAACTCCTCTTGGCACATCATCCTTCCTGGGTAAATGAGGATTTGACCTCAATTCCAAATGTGCTTCTGCTTCTGCTTCTTGCTTGATCTCTTCCCCAATGTATGAGGATAGGTCTTGTACATTGAAAGTGGTAGATACTCCGTATTCTCCCTGTAACTCAAGCTTGTATGCATTATTATTGATCGTCTCCACTATCTTGAACGGTCTATCGACCCTAGGGAGAATTTTGGATTTTGTTTGCTTAGGAAACCTCTCCTTCCTTAAATGGAACCATACTAGATCGCCTTCCTCGAAAATGACTTCTTTCCTACCGCGGTTACCGTGCTTGGCGTAGGATCATTCTTCTTTTGGATGTTCTTCTTAACCTTCTCATGCAAGGTTCTTACTTGTTCAGCTTTACTTGCTCCACTAAGATTGACCATGTCTTTTATGGGTAAAGGGATAAGGTCTAGTGATGACTCTGATTATAGGAAAATTCAATATAGGGGAGTTGTAAGTCCTAATCGGATAGCTTCTTGCCTACTATACTTCTTAGCAAAACACCCATTGTTCTATTCACCACCTCGGTTTGTCCGTTGATTTGGGGGTGGAATGATGTGCTAAAAAGTAGCTAGGGGCCCAATTTGCTCCATAAAGTCTTCCAAAACGCACTCAAGAATTTGGTATCTCTATCCGACACTATGCACTTTGGTATTCTGTGCATGCGCACCACTTCCTTGAAGAATAGTTTGGTTATGTGGATATTGTAACGACCCCGGCCAGGAGCCGTCACGTGTTCATAATCTTTCATTGATCGTTCGCTTGACTTTTACTATTATTACATCTTTTCTATTTCTCGACAGACATTCACATTTGCATAATATATATATTTATTAATTATTTAAACTGGAAACAGAGACGTAGAACCATCAAGGGAGACGAATCCTCTCGTGCTCGATTTCCCTACACCTCATTGGCTCAAACTCTCGCAGAGTCGAGCGACTAGGCTCGGTCATCGGTTTCTTGACAAATTCGGGCAAGGAAGGAATGCCCTCAACTCTCTTAACATGATTCTACTCGGGTTTGCATGGGTTGCATGTGTTGACAATCCACAGAAATTTCATCGTCCGGTCATCACGTGCATTGCGCGTGACTCGCTTAACACCGCCTAAAAGGAGACATCTTCCGGTGGGCACGTGGGCCTCGCGTGCTCAATTAAAACATCATCCGGTGACATCCACCGGTCACTAGACGACAAGATAACATTTACAACTTCCGGTGACGTCAGCCAACATCCACCAGTCACTAGACGACAAAACACATTCTACATCTACCGGTCACTAAACGACAAAACACATTCTGCATCTACCGGTGACTAAACGACAAAACACATTCTGCATCTAACGGTGACGTCATCCGGAAGACTAACCCATCAAACTACTATCATTCGGCATCTGCCGATGACGTCAGCCGGAAGACTAAACCATCAAACTACTATCATTCGGCATCTGCCGATGACGTCAGCCGGAAGACTACCTCATCCAGCTTCCATCTTACGGTAGAAAACACTAAATCATCAAATGACACCTTCCAACAGAAAGAACCACAACTCATTCAGAATGCATATAGCGGAAGACTTAAGCTACAGATCATTTATAAATCTATATAATCATTCCCTGACTCAGTGATCAACTAGACAGTCTCAAGGCTCAACATTATAAAATAATCTCATCCTACTTAAACTACCATATCCTTTATTATACTGAAACAAAAGAGCATTAACCAGGGGTCATAAATCGCCTTTCCAGCCCTGCACTGTCATTTTGAGCATTCCCCAGCAACCAGCCTTAAGCATCCTCTTTGAACATAGTATCCTCACCTGAACCTTCTTCACCTACACCATAAGGTTCAACTATAAGCCTAATGCTTAGTAAGGAATGCATGCTGACAGATATACATGAGTGCACAAATTAAAGAACACAAGTTCATAAACCTTTCTTCATTCATGTTCATTTTCATTATTTACATGGCATGTATTAAGGCAGGAAACGAGGGAGGAAGACAGGGGTACATAGTCATTTGCCTATCGCGGCAATCATAGTAACGACTTGCTCGGCCTCCACCAGTGGGAGAATTCGCGAGCCATACATGTCATCAACTCGGCCTCCACCAGTGGGAGAATCCGCGAGCCATAATAATCATTAACTCGGCCTCCACCGGTAGGAGGATTCGCGAGCCATTCATATCATAGTCTTTTCCCCCGCTCTGCACTTAATCATGGTTACATTTGCTCTTCATGTTCTTAACTTAATCATAATCGTGGACATAATGCATAGACATGAAGTTCACAGAGAAAAGTCATACCATAAAGACAAACAAAACATCCCGTAGCTTAACATCTTCGTACACAAATTCTTCATATCATGGAAATAACTAATCATAATCAACAGACTAACATCTCAATGATTTCCTAATACCCTTGCGGTGTAGGGCCCTAGTGGCCGGAAACCTTAATACATTCACTTACCTGGTTTCCTTAGCAATCCGAGCTTCTTCCCTTTAAACTTCTTCACCTAAAACATGTACATTACAGTAGTTAAAACAAAGGTCCTAATAGTTCTATTCATAAATCGTCCTAGGACTCTAATAGCTAAGGTTACTCCGAATCCTCTGTTTGACACACTGCAGTCTGAAATCTGAAACTAGGCGGACAGGTTTTTACCATTGATTAAATCCGAGTTGGTTACTTTGAAATGTTCAGAATCGATTTGGGATGACATTTCTACTCTCAGACTTAAAAGGGTCTTAAACTACTCGGCCACTGCTAAAAAAATTCCGAACTCAAATGCCGAGCTGAAAGCAGAACTTTAATCACTAATAAATGACTACATTGTCCATTTCATACCTCGGGTGCGGATTTGCAGAGAAAAGCAGGCTGAAACCAGCCGTCAGCAAGGGAAGATTCTGGTAGCCGAGAGCAAAAGCTTGGGAGAGAAGGAATCGCCGAGAGGGAATGTCGGCTACAGTGGTAATAAAATGAGGTTTAAGGTTTCCATTTTCTATTTATACTCAACCCATCAATCTTAATTACAAAACTGCCACCCAACCTAGTTTTACTCTACTTGTAATAAATTTGTCTTAACATTAAATTTAAATCATAAAGGTTAAATAAGAGGGTGACAATGAAAATGGTCAGAAAATCACCTGGCCGAAATGTCGGGTGTTACAGATATAGTCACCTGTCTTAGAGCAAGCTATGAAATGAGTCATCTTGAAAACCTGTCTACTATTACCAAGATTGACTCTTTTGAATGAGGTGTGCAAGGAAGCCCCAAGACAAAGTCCATGTTCACCTCTTCCCAAGGATAACTAGGAACCGGTAAAGGTAAGTAGAGTCCGTGAGGAAGAATTCAGCCTCTTTGCCTCTTGCACACTATGCATTTTTCCACCACCTTATGCACATCTCTAAGTAAATATGGTCAATAAAAGTGTTCCATGAGAGCTTCCAAAGTCTTCTTTTCTCCAAAATAATTTGCTAACCTTCCCCGTGAGCGTCTTTGATTAAAGATTCTCGGATTCCACCACCTGGAATGCATAATTTTACTTCTTTGAAGAGGTATACATCCATCAAATAATAGCCACACTCGGTCTTTTTCTTACTTAATTCATACCAATGGCTAAAATCTTGGTATCCTTCATAAGCTCCCTTGATCCAGTCAAAACTCAAGAATCTAGTACTCAATTCGGTTAGAAGGACATATCTTCTAGAAAGTGCATCGGCCACCACATTTGTTTCCCCTTTCTTGTATTTGAGGATGTAAGGGTAACGCTCAAGAAATTCCACCCATTTAGCTTTCTTTTGGCTTTTGATGTATGTAAGAGCTTGTTGATTGGTGTAAATAATAAAATCCTTCGGGAATAGAGAATGTTGTCAAACCTCAAGGACCCAAATGACGGCTAGAAACTCCTTGTTATACGTAGAGTAGTTTAAAGTAGCCCCTTTGAGCTTCTCACTAAAATAGGTGAGTGGCTTGCCTTCTTGTATAAGTAATGCTCCAATCTTATTCCAATAGCATCACATTCTGCTTCAAAAACCTTGTTGAAATTGGGTAGTACAAGGATAAGGATATAACAAAGCTTCTCTTTGATTAACTTAAAGCTTTGTTGACAAGCTTGAGTTCAACAAAATTTCACTCCCTTCTTGGCGCAATCGGTTAAAGGGGACACAATCGAGCTAAAGTTCTTAATAAATCTTTGATAAAATGAAGCTAAACCATAAAAGCTTCTTACCTCTGAAATTCCTTTTGGGGTCGGCCAATCCCTTATAGCTTCAATTTTGGATTCATCCACTTCCATGTCTTCTTTGGTAATGATGAAACCGAGAAAATGAACCTCTCTTGCACAAAAGAGCACTTCTTGAGATTTTCATATAATTTGGCATCTCTAAGTGTATCAAATAAGACTTTAAGATGATTCAAACATAAGTTGCAATCCACGCTATATACAAAAATGTCATAAAAAATAGATCACTATGAATTTTCCCAAGAAATCTTTAAAAACAAAATGCATAAGCCTCATAAATGTACTAGGAGCATTAGAAAGGACAAAAGATATCACTAACCATTCATAGAAGCCATACTTAGTTTTGAATGCCGTTTTCCACATCTCTTTCTTTCATCAGAATTTGATGGTAGCCACTTTCAAATCTACCTTGGAGAAGATTGAAGCCCCATTAAGTTCATCCAACATGTCTTCAATTCTAGGAATGAGAAATCTATACTTGATGATAATTTGATTGATGACCCGACTATCAACGCATATCCTTATCGTCTCATCCTTCTTTAGAACTAATAGTGTAGGAACTGTATAAGAGCTCATGGATTCTCGGATCTAACCCTTCTTAAGCAACTCTTGAACTTGCTTGTGTAGTTCCTTCGCCTCTTCTCTGTTCATTTTATATGAGGGCCGATTTGGTAGCACTACTCCCGGTTGTAAGTATGGTGCTAAATATCCCTAAGGGATGATAATCCTTGAGGTAACTCTTCCAGAAACACGTCTTGGTATTGGTTCAAGAGTGTCCAAACCCCTCTCGGGATTTCTCCCAATTCCTCTATCCTTTCACGAAACATCATCAAAATCAAAGGTCCTCCATTTATAAGAGACTTCCTTAGCTCATTCTTAGACATGAAAAGTGTTGACTTTGACCTTCCATCATTTCTTAGCTCCTCATCTATAGCCGCTTGCTTCGGTTTGAGTAATGCTAATTTGATTGACTTGAATGAGTAGTAGTTGGAGTATCTGTCATGGGACACCTTCCGTTCATATTGCCAAGGCCTCCTGATAGGTTCCAGGCCTGCAAATGGGGTTAGAAATGGCATGCGGAAGACTCAAATGAACAACAATGATCGGTGCTCTATGAACACCCCAAAAACAGACTCTAAATACGCTGGAAAACAGAGAAACATAGAGGAGAGGAGGCGAGAGGTGGAGGAACGTTACCTGGAAGTGGGCACGTCGGAGAATGGCTCAAAGAGCTGCGAGGGATGGAGGTGAATGTTCTGGAGGTGGTGGAGCGTTGAGGGATCCATCGCCGGCCGAGAGGTCGCTCTCGGCACCTCTCGGGACAGAGCTTCGCCGTTGATCGGGGAAACTCTCCAGCGGCTGGAAACAGCCCTGCAAGCGCGGTCTTCGTCCTCAGAGAAGGTCGAAGGAGGATGGGTCGAAGACCCTTGGCTGGTCTGAGGCCAATGGCGCCTCTGGACAAATGAACCTTCGCGGGCGAAGGGTTCACAGCGGCTGGGAACGAAGGTTTCGCCGCCTTCCGGCGACTGAGTTTTCCTCCGAGCAACCTTGAGCTCGAGGAAGACTTGGGCGAAGCCATCAGGCGCTGGGCGCCGGCGACGCCGAGAGAGAAGCTCTCTCTTCACGGAGGAACTCCGACAGACACGAAAGAAAAATCTTTCTGGTTTCCAAAAATTCGTAACAATGGGTAACATTTTACAGAAAACAGAAAGAAGCTTAAATACAAGAGGAAGAATCGAGAAGAAGAATGAGAGAAGAGGAGCGCTCTGGAAATCATCGGGCAACGGGTAGAATTGTAGCCGTTGGTGTGTTTTGCAGAAGCTGCGGTTTGGTTCGCTTGGCAGAGCCAGTTCACTTTCTTGCTCCTTGGTTCAGCCTTGGTTCTCCTTTGTTTTGGCCGGTTCACTTCCTTTAGCCCTTGGTTCAGTCCGGTTCAACTTGGTTCTTCTCTTGGTTTGGCTGGTTCAGCTTAGTTCCTCTCTTGGTTTGCCATCCTTTGAAGACTAGTACAAAAAAAATATACATTCTAAAAGCTAAAGTTTGCCAATCAACGAGTTTTAAACAAAATTAAAGTTTTCTAAAAATATACAAATTAAATACAAGTCTTGTATACATAATTTAAATTTAAAGAAAACAAATTCCTTCTTCGTTGATTCACTTCAAGCCTTGAGAATCCACTTACCTACAAAATTCCACAAGTCCATTAGATAGATAAAATAAATAAATAATCACGTTCCTTGACTTGTGCACGATGGATCGGGACCGTGGGCATATCATCCCCTCCCGGTTCTTGAGGATTTGACCTCAAATCCAACGGTTGAATATCATGGAGGATGATACAACACTTAGGGTAAAATTTTTACTAAAAATATTTAAGCACAATCCACAGTAGGCACAAAACATAGTTATCCTAAAATTGAAAAATCATTTCACCATCCACAATGGTCTCAAATAAATTCCAAGATTAAATTGTTCATTGCAACAATTTAGAAAACAAGCATTCAAGATAAAATCAAGTTTGATGCAAGCATATCGAACAATTTCATTTCTCATGCAAAATAAATAAGAAAATATTGAACCAATTGATAATTCAAAGAAAACAACACTTGGTTTCAAGCAATTCAAATTGAACTCAAAGAAATAATCAATCTTTTCGATCCAATGAGTAAGAACTAAGGATATTTCACAATTCAAGCAAACTAGGCAAGTTGCTAAGCTCAATTAAAAGTCATCATAAAATTTTCAGGTCTAGCATATGATTCTATCCTTAATCACAATTCAAAATATGGATGCCAAATTTGATCAAACAAATAAATCATTAAACAAGTCCTCTAAAATAGGCATCATCAATTTCCTTGAACCAATTCTATCTAACCAATACTTAAATCTAAGAAATCAAAAGGGTTAGATGATTCAAACCTTGGCCGATGGTCTTGAATGGACTAGGAAGCCAAGAATTCCTACGACGAACATTCACAACAAGACAACAAACACAAATAACAAAAACAAACATAAAACATAACGCACAAGACTAATTTAAGATAGGTCCTAAGCATTTAATCAAATAGCACAACAAATCAAACAAGTTAATCAAAGAAAATAAACTTGCAACTAATATCAATGATAAGTTATTGGGTCTAGGCAACCCTCTAGAACTTTTGTGGAAATCGTCACACTATCCCACACCCTTTATAGGCGACTGCCTCACACGGCGATCTGTCGGGCCCAATGGCCAGCGGTAAACCTCAGACAATACCAACGGCCCACAGAGGAAAGCTCTTGGCCACAAACACAGATCACTCGACGTACAAGTGAATCCTAAGTGACTAACAAGATAGTATATGACATGCTTTTGTTAAAAGGTCGGACATAGCCCTAAACAAACAAAATCACTCAACTTGATGCAATCAATAAGAGTTTAAACATAATTATAAAACATGGTGAAATAGAATTTGCCAAGCTCTATTTAACATGCAATTTAGTTCATGCTTTTCATTTTAAATTTAACTTAACATCAAGGACTCAAAGACTTGACACTAAACACAATTAGACACTAAACACAATTAGACACACAAGTTAAAAACAAATGCCAAATCAATTTGGAAAAACACCAAACAGAAAATTTCAATAAAAACAATCCTAAAGGTACTAAACAGAAAATTTACACAATTCTCATCCAATTAACATGAAATTTTAACAGAGGATAGTTAACATTATGAGTGACATGCTATCAAAATTTCAGGTTCAAATTCATTATGAGCAAGGAATTATGCAAGTGCAAAGTTGTAACAAAAAAAGAAAAACCCTAAAAACAGCTTCTAAACAACCTAGATTCCTAAACAGAAAGTAGCACAATTCAACTCCAAATAATCTGAAATTTTAACAGGGGTTAGTCCACAATATGATGAACATGCTGTAAAAATTTCAAATCAAAATTCATTATGAGCAGAAAATTATGCAAGTCCAAAGTAGTAACAAAAACTAGAAAAACCAGAAATCCTAAACCAGAATTTTAATTTAAACATCCTAGAAAAGTCTAAACAAAACAATGCCAATTTGGACAACAAATTAGCACATCAAACTCTCCTAAACATGGAACATGTAAAAAGATTAAACAAAACAAAACGCATACTAAAACACATTTGAAAAACACCAAAACAACACAATAATTTCAGCAAATATAAACTAACATGAGAACTCAATTTTAGCATTCATTTTCAAATCCATTCTCTATGTAAATTAATTTTGCCAACACAACCTAAACAACGAAACATGGTTATAAAAACAGAAACAAATATCTATAAACATTCACCTAAACAAAATCGAAATTATGACTCAAAACACAACATTAGAACATGCTTTTATTCAAGAATAACATCCCGAAATTAAACAGATATGGGTCATGGTTAGTTCATGCTTGCTTACCAGAAACATGAGGTTAAAATGGTAAAGTCATATCATATAATTTCACAGTAATGATATCCAAATAAACAGCAAATGCAAACACAAACAAATCACAAACAAAAAGAACATGCTTTCAAGAAAACATTATGAGAATTAAACAGATACGGGTCAGGTTAATTCATGCTAGCTAATCAGTAACATGAGGTTAATATGGCAAAATTATATCAGATAATTATCATAACAATGTAATCCAAAGAAACAAGTTCAGACACAGACAAACATAAAACACAAGTTGCTCTCGGTCAACAGTTCCGAAGAGTCTCCACACAGAAAATAAAACTAAACAGAATTTGCTCTCGGTCAACAGTTCCGAAGAGTCTCCCAACAGACTTAAACTAAAAGGGGACAGAAAAGTACCTTTTAAGCAAAGCAATTGTCACTCCAAATTTTCCAAATAAGGAAGCCTCTTGCCTTGGGAGAGGGGTACAAAAACTGCACGACAAATGTTACGAAAAACACACACAAACAGAGTCTAAAATATGCAAAAACAACAATCTACATTGCAAAGCTAAACATCTAGATATAGATTTCTAAATGACCTCAACATTCAAGCAAAAAAAAAAAAAAAAAAAAAAAAAAAAAAAAAAAAAAAAAAAAAAAAAAAAAAAAAAAAAAAAAAAAAAAAAAAAAAAAAAAAAAAAAAAAAAAAAAAAAAAAAAAAAAAAAAAAAAAAAAAAAAAAAAAAAAAAAAAAAAAAAAAAAAAAAAAAAAAAAAAAAAAAAAAAAAAAAAAAAAAAAAAAAAAAAAAAAAAAAAAAAAAAAAAAAAAAAAAAAAAAAAAAAAAAAAAAAAAAAAAAAAAAAAAAAAAAAAAAAAAAAAAAAAAAAAAAAAAAAAAAAAAAAAAAAAAAAAAAAAAAAAAAAAAAAAAAAAAAAAAAAAAAAAAAAAAAAAAAAAAAAAAAAAAAAAAAAAAAAAAAAAAAAAAAAAAAAAAAAAAAAAAAAAAAAAAAAAAAAAAAAAAAAAAAAAAAAAAAAAAAAAAAAAAAAAAAAAAAAAAAAAAAAAAAAAAAAAAAAAAAAAAAAAAAAAAAAAAAAAAAAAAAAAAAAAAAAAAAGGCAACCTAAAAACAAATCTAAAACACAAACTAAACAGCAAGAAAGACTCAAGAAAACAACATTTAAACTCAAGAAAAACACTAAGGACACATGCTGAAAAAACAGCAAGGAAAAACAAAGAAAACAGCTAAAAGAATCGGAACAGAGCTATCACCAATCAATACATATGCTATCAATTATGGGACATTAAAGTTCAGTAATGTAGCATGATGAATGACTCTAAAGAGCAGCAAAGATGCTGCCAAAACCATAGCAAAACAGACTCTAATGCTGCAGAAAACAGCAACCAAAGATCAAGTAAATAATTCATAACCACAACCAGAAAATAGAACAGTTTTCATGCAATGTTTTAATAGTGATTAATAAGCATAATTTTAAACTTCAAAACAGAAAAATTAAGTAACCAAGATTCAGTAGATTCTTCAAGCAGTAAACTATCACGATTCAGCACATTAAGATCACCAATGATCAGAACATCACAGCAGCAAAAATATTGATAGTAAGCAACAAACAGAATCATGTTCAATTGATATAATTCATGCTTTTAAACATGATAACACGCTGAGGATTTTGAACAGAAATAATAGCTCATGCATCATGGTCACTTACCTTCAGTGATTGAAAAATAAAATAGTAACTTAATGCAGAACCAGAAACAGTTTTGAACCTCAAAAACATAATCATAATGCAGCAAAAGATTCATGCTTGAAAAACAGCAAACTCATTCAAGTTTTGAGAAATAAAACTATTCTGAAAACTAACTAAACTCATAGTTAAAACAACATTTAAAACATCCTAAAAACTAAGGACAAAACAGAACAAGAAATAATAAACCAGAAAAATTGTTTTGGTTTTCCCGAACAGAACCGAAAATAAGACAACTTGAAGCAAACCGATTGCTTCATTGGACAAGCATTAAATATGCTTGGACAACACAAGAAACAACAAGCAGAAGAGACAACAAAATAGACACAGAA
This sequence comes from Begonia masoniana, assembly GCA_022432975.1. NCBI lineage: Eukaryota > Viridiplantae > Streptophyta > Magnoliopsida > Cucurbitales > Begoniaceae > Begonia > Begonia masoniana. The sequence continues at coordinate 21,145,510 of CM039505.1, read as the reverse complement.
CAACACTGAAACACAAACAAGCAAAGAAGCAAAACAGAAAACACTCTGACGTTTCTAAACATAACAGCAAACAAATTCACCCTAAACAACAGAGATATACATGCGTGACTCAACACCTAAAACCATCCTAAAACAATCTAAACATTAAACTAAATAAGATATGCATGCTGACAGAAAACAAAACAAAGCCGAGAAGATACTCAGCAGAAACAGAACAGGGAGAAAATGCACACAAAAAACAGAGACAATGCAATGCATGAAGAGCACTAGTCTCTGATACCACTTGATAGGTTCCAGGCCTGCAAATGGGGTTAGAAATGGCATGCGGAAGACTCAAATGAACAACAATGATCGGTGCTCTATGAACACCCCAAAAACAGACTCTAAATACGCTGGAAAACAGAGAAACACAGAGGAGAGGAGGCGAGAGGTGGAGGAACGTTACCTGGAAGTGAGCACGTCGGAGAATGGCTCAAAGAGCTGCGAGGGATGGAGGTGAATGTTCTGGAGGTGGTGGAGCGTTGAGGGATCCATCGCCGGCCGAGAGGTCGCTCTCGGCACCTCTCGGGACAGAGCTTCGCCGTTGATCGGGGAAACTCTCCAGCGGCTGGAAATAGCCCTGTAAGCGCGGTCTTCGTCCTCAAAGAAGGTCGAAGGAGGATGGGTCGAAGACCCTTGGCTGGTCTGAGGCCAATGGCGCCTCTGGACAAATGAACCTTCGCGGGCGAAGGGTTCACAGCGGCTGGGAACGAAGGTTTCGCCGCCTTCCGGCGACTGAGTTTTCCTCCGAGCAACCTTGAGCTCGAGGAAGACTTGGGCGAAGCCATCAGGCGCTGGGCGCCGGCGACGCCGAGAGAGAAGCTCTCTCTTCACGGAGGAACTCCGACAGACACGAAAGAAAAATCTTTCTGGTTTCCAAAAATTCGTAACAATGGGTAACATTTTACAGAAAACAGAAAGAAGCTTAAATACAAGAGGAAGAATCGAGAAGAAGAAGGAGAGAAGAGGAGCGCTCTGGAAATCATCGGGCAACGGGTAGAATTGTAGCCGTTGGTGTGTTTTGCAGAAGCTGCGGTTTGGTTCGCTGGGCAGAGCCGGTTCACTTTCTTGCTCCTTGGTTCAGCCTTGGTTCTCCTTTGTTTTGGCCGGTTCACTTCCTTTAGCCCTTGGTTCAGTCCGGTTCAACTTGGTTCTTCTCTTGGTTTGGCTGGTTCAGCTTAGTTCCTCTCTTGGTTTGCCATCCTTTGAAGACTAGTACAAAAAAAATATACATTCTAAAAGCTAAAGTTTGCCAATCAACGAGTTTTAAACAAAATTAAAGTTTTCTAAAAATATACAAATTAAATACAAGTCTTGTATACATAATTTAAATTTAAAGAAAACAAATTCCTTCTTCGTTGATTCACTTCAAGCCTTGAGAATCCACTTACCTACAAAATTCCACAAGTTCATTAGATAGATAAAATAAATAAATAATCACGTACCTTGACTTGTGCACGATGGATCGGGACCGTGGGCATATCACCTCCTTAACAAAATGTGACTAGCACTCATCGGCACTACGTCACAAAGAACCTTGTCCTTGTATCCCCTGATTGTGAAGTCAATGTATACTTGGTTGTAGACCTTAATGTCCTCTCGATTATTTAGTCACCTCAACTTGCAAGGGTTCAGATGTAGGGTTGTCTCTAATCCCAATTTCTCTACAAGGTCTCCAGATACAACATTAGCGCAACTCCCCCATCAATTATGAGAGAATACACCTTATCCTTGATTAAACAACGACTATGAAAAATATTTTCTCTTTGACAATCCTCATCATTTGCTTGTGACACGAGAACTCGCCGGATGACCATCAAGAGTGACCCAAGGAATGTAACGCCCCGAAAACCTACCCGGGTTCCCGGTGCGCACAGGGACTGCTCTGATCTAACGACTCTCTCAACTATCCCATTTACTTACACTTCCAACGCTAGAAATATCTTCCAACAAAACTCACGCAGCAAAATTTAAAACTAACCTCCCGAAGCTCTCTTATGTCTTACCTAGCTGCCTAGACTCACTAATTTTCCTTAATCCTAACCGTTAAGCACCACGGCGTCCTCCCCAAAAATTTCAACAGAGTAACGCCTGAAAATGGCGCCCCCAAAATACTAGGTACCTACAAACGAATTAAATCCTCAACCAGATCCAGAATATTTCTAACCATCTAACCAACATACGAAATCTCTAGACAATCACCATCATATTAGTAGAAAGATTGTACTACAACTGCAAAGATGGAACCTACATACAATCTACCCACAACCTGCACAAGACTCACCACCTACATACAATCTACCCACAACCTGCACAAGACTCACCACCTACATACAATCTACCCACAACCTGCACAAGACTCACCACCTACATACAATCTACCCACAACCTGCACAAGACTCACCACCTACATACAATCTACCCACAGCCTGCACAAGACTCACCACCTACATACAATCTACCCACAACCTGCACAAGACTCACAACCTACATACAATCTACCCACAACCTGCACAAGACTCACAACATACGTACAACTGACCCACAGCCTGCACAAGACTCACCACCTACATACAATCTACCACAACCTGCACAAGACTCACAACATACGTACAACTGACCCACAGCCTGCACAAGACTCACAACATACGTACAACTGACCCACAGCCTGCACAAGACTCACAACCTACATACAATCTACCACAACCTGCACAAGACTCACCACCTACATACAATCTACCACAACCTGCACAAGACTCACCACCTACATACAATCTACCACAACCTGCACAAGACTCACCACCTACATACAATCTACCACAACCTGCACAAGACTCACAACATACGTACAACTGACCCACAGCCTGCACAAGACTCACAACCTACATACAATCTACCACAACCTGCACAAGACTCACCACCTACATACAATCTACCACAACCTGCACAAGACTCACAACATACGTACAACTGACCCACAGCCTGCACAAGACTCACAACATACGTACAACTGACCCACAGCCTGCACAAGACTCACCACCTACATACAATCTACCACAACCTGCACAAGACTCACAACATACGTACAACTGACCCACAGCCTGCACAAGACTCACAACATACGTACAACTGACCCACAGCCTGCACAAGACTCACCACCTACATACAATCTACCACAACCTGCACAAGACTCACAACCTACATACAATCTACCACAACCTGCACAAGACTCACAACATACGTACAACTGACCCACAGCCTGCACAAGACTCACAACATACGTACAACTGACCCACAGCCTGCACAAGACTCACCACCTACATACAATCTACCACAACCTGCACAAGACTCACAACATACGTACAACTGACCCACAGCCTGCACAAGACTCACAACATACGTACAACTGACCCACAGCCTGCACAAGACTCACAACATACGTACAACTGACCCACAGCCTGCACAAGACTCACAACCTACATACAATCTACCACAACCTGCACAAGACTCACAACATACGTACAACTGACCCACAACCTGCACAAGACTCACAACATACGTACAACTGACCCACAGCCTGCACAAGACTCACAACCTACATACAATCTACCACAACCTGCACAAGACTCACAACCTACATACAATCTACCACAACCTGCACAAGACTCACAACATACGTACAACTGACCCACAGCCTGCACAAGACTCACAACCTACATACAATCCCCACAACCTGCACAAGACTCACAACATACGTACAACTGACCCACAGCCTGCACAAGACTCACAACCTACATACAATCCACCTACAACCTGCACAAGACGCACAACATACGTATAACTGACTCGCAGCTTGCACAAGACTTACAACCTACATACAACCTACCCACAACCTGCACAAGACTCACAACATACGTACAACTGACCCACAGCCTGCACAAGACTCACAACCTACATACAATCTACGCACAATCTGCACAAGACTCACAGCATACGTACAACTGACCCACAGCCTGCACAAGACTCACCACCTACATACAATCTACGCACAATCTGCACAAGACTCACAGCATACGTACAACTGACCCACAGCCTGCACAAGACTCACCACCTACATACAATCTACCCACAACCTGCACAAGACTCACAACATACGTACAACTGACCCACAGCCTGCACAGACTCACAACCTACATACAATCTACCACAACCTGCACAAGACTCACAACATACGTACAACTGACCCACAGCCTGCACAAGACTCACAGCATACGTACAACTGACCCACAGCCTGCACAAGACTCACCACCTACATACAATCTACCACAACCTGCACAAGACTCACAACATACGTACAACTGACCCACAGCCTGCACAAGACTCACCACCTACATACAATCTACCCACAACCTGCACAAGACTCACAACATACGTACAACTGACCCACAGCCTGCACAAGACTCACACCTACATACAATCTACCCACAACCTGCACAAGACTCACAACATACGTACAACTGACCCACAGCCTGCACAAGACTCACAACCTACATACAATCTACTCACAACCTGTACAAGACGCACAACATACATACAACTGACCCATAGCCTTCACAAGACTCACAACCTACATACAATCTACCCACAACTTGCATAAGAGTCACAACATACATACAACCTATCCACAACCTGCACAAAACTCACAACCTACATACAACTTACCCACAACCTGCACAAGACTCACAACATACGTACAACTGACCCACCACCTGCACAAGACTCACAACCTATATATAACCGACCCGCAACATACCACTAACAATGACTACACATACACATCACATACTGACTACTCACGACATACACACGACTCACAACATGTAAACAACTGTGGTGTAGGCCCTTCTGGGCGACTTTCAGGCATTTACACCCACACTACTACTGACCTGGTGTCCTAGCTCGCTGGGTTTGCTCGGTTCCCTATCCACCTACGTCTCGACCTAAGACAAAAATTCAAACTTCATTAAAATCAAGTTTACATTCACCAATTCACTATCAAACTACTATTTCTAGCCTAACCCAACTATAACCCAACTAAACGGGCCACTAATTTGAATTTGGTAAAAACCGTCTCAAAACTTCGGACGAATGTAACTTTTGCGTCGGCTAACAGAATCGAACGATTCAAGCGGCCACATACTCTTCTAATAATCTTGTTTAACCTGCCAAAAGAAAATTTAAAACAAATAACCGTAGCTAGGTCAAAACCCCCAAAAACAGAACTGGGCCTAATGGTTCAAAATTCCCTCTTTATGTTTTTCATCGATTCCCACTCGTTTCCTCACCAATCAACCACATTTACCCTCAATTAGCATAATCTAACCAAAATTCCGAGGCTACACATAGCAAAAACTTGAAATGCCCAAACAGAGCTACTGCTTTTTGCCCAAACAGGGCTCTTCACGGCCAAGCGACCATAGCCGGTGCAAGGGTCGGCAAACTCATGCCGGAAGCAGCCAATTTTGGCCGGCGATCGAAGCTCAAACCAGCTCGTCACCCTCAGCCACGAACAGAACCAAAACAGGGCAAGAAAATAGGCCTTACCGGTCGGTTCGTGCGCAAAGACAACCGGAACCCGCTCGCCGCCGTCGTCTGGCTGGAGAACGTCATATATCGCGGTGAACAGCTCGCCGATCACCGCCTTTCCCCCGTCTCCATTCGGGCCTCCAGCGTTCGCACAGCATAATGGCTTCTTCGAAGCAATTCTATTGTTTTAAGAGAAACCTAATGTTTTCTCTTAAAACATAATTTAAAATAGCTAATTATCGTTTTGCCCTCCTGTGAATTCGGCCCCTCCGAAACTTTGTTAAATCTTGTTCTTCAACGGTTAAATTTCTATGAATTGACTATCACCTCACCCTCGGTCTAACTCCTCAACCGAAACTCCCGAGAATAATTTAGCTAACCCAATTTAAATTAATTAAATTGACCTGAAAATCTGGGGTATTACATTCACCCCACCTTATATGAATTTTTTCCGCAAAATTCACGTACCAAATAACTCCAAAAACTGTCGATCCATGTACCCGTCCTCTAGGCTATCCCGACATACCTCTCTATCCCTGAACCCTTTAACACTATCGTAAATAAAATAAAAAAAATGAGAGGATTCTAAGAAATACTTACAGTGGGCGAAGAGCTCCCAGGCAGCAACTGACGGTGTTAGGTAATCTACTGAACGACGTCGACCCCATCGCTCTGATACCATAACTGTAACGCCCTGAAAACTCACCCGGGTTCCCGGTGCGCACAGGGACTGCTCTGATCTAACGACTCTCTTAACTATCCCATTTACTTACACTTCCAACGCTAGAAATACCTTCCAATAAAACTCACGCAGCAAAATTTAAAACTAACCTCCCGAAGCTCTCTTATATCTTACCTAACTGCCTAAACTCACTAATTTTCCTTAATCCTAACCGTTAAGCACCACGACGTCTTCCACAAAAATTTCGGCAGAGTAACGCCTGAAAATGGCGCCCCCAAAATGCTAGGTACCTACAAACGAATCAAATCCTCAACCAGATCCAGAATATTTCTAACCATCTAACCAACATACGAAATCTCAAGAGAATCACCATCATATCAGTAGAAAGATTGTACTATCAACCCCAAAATGAAGAAAATTCACAGTATAGGATGACACATCACCCTTAACTATGACTATATACAACCACTACACCATACCCCAACAAAATAAAACAAAGAGAAGCCCTACTCCCCATAAATACCGAGCCACAGCTCCCCTGGGGTCAGATCGCCCTAACACTGCCATCAGCCGGGGCCCTGGTTGCACGCCACCAACTGCCATCTACTCTTGGTTAGTCTCTCGGTACTCACCCTCCCGCTCATCAGTACCTACACCACATAACACCATAAGTTCAAAGCATAGCAAGTAGAGTGCTAAAAAATAAACGTGAAGCATGAAAACTGGTTATGCAAATCCTAACACATGCATGTCTCTACACACGTTGTCATCACCTCACCGAGGTTTGGATTGTAACTGCACCGGGCAGTCAGTCCGTACACCGCACTGTTTACCGGCACGTCACCGCCGTCCCGGTTCCTCCAAGAATGGGGTCCAAAGTCACACCCAAAAACCCCCTGTCCCGACTCAAAATGTAACCGCCAGAGACAGTCGAACGATACACCGCACCGCCTTCGGCACATCGCCACCACTCCAGCTTGTCCCAGAAGCGGGGCCCACAGGTCACATTCCAGCCACTGTCTCGACTCGAAATGCCACTGCCTGGGGCAGTTGGCCAATACACTGCACTACCACCAGCACGTCGCCACTACTCCACTTGGTCCCAAAAGCGGGGCCCACAGTCACACTCCAGTGACTGTCTCGACTCAAAGTGCAACCGCCCAGGGCAGTCGGCCAATGCACCGCACTACCACCAGCACATCGTCACCGCTCCAGCTCGTCCTGGAAGCGGGGCCCACAGTCACACTACAGCCCACTGTCGCCTGTCCACACCGTACCTCACATCCACTACTCTCTCGAGCTTAAAAACATGTTTAAAACATTTTGCATAGCTTTTAAAACATGATGCATGCTAACCATGACATACTCACGACGACTGCACCCGCACATCACATGCATACCTACGATTGACAACATGCACAAAACTTACAACCTACGTACAACTGATCTACAGCCTGCACAAGACTCACAACCTACATACAATATATCCACAACCTGCACAAGACTCACAACATACGTACAACTGACCCACAGCCTGCACAAGACTCACCACCTACATACAATCTACTCACAACCTACATACAATCTACCCACAACCTGCACAAGACTCACAACCTACATACAATCTACCCACAACCTGCACAAGACTCACAACCTACATACAATCTACCCACAACCTGCACAAGACTCACAACATACGTACAACTGACCCACAACCTGCACAAGACTCACAACCTACATACAATCTACCCACAACCTGCACAAGACTCACAACATACGTACAACTGACCCACAGCCTGCACAAGACTCACCACCTACATACAATCTACCCACAACCTGCACAAGACGCACAACCTACATACAATCTACCCACAACCTGCACAAGACTCACAACCTACATACAATCTACCCACAACCTGCACAAGACTCACAACCTACATACAATCTACCCACAACCTGTACAAGACTCACAACATACGTACAACTGACCCACAGCCTGCACAAGACTCACAACCTACATACAATCTACCCACAACCTGCACAAGACTCACAACATACGTACAACTGACCCACAGCCTGCACAAGACTCACCACCTACATACAATCTACCCACAACCTGTACAAGACTCACAACATACGTACAACTGACCCACAGCCTGCACAAGACTCACAACCTACATACAATCTACACACAACCTGCACAAGACTCACAACCTACATACAATCTACCCACAACCTGCACAAGACTCACAACCTACATACAATCTACCCACAACCTGTACAAGACTCACAACCTACATACAATCTACCCACAACCTGCACAAGACTCACAACCTACATACAATCTACCCACAACCTGCACAAGACTCACAACCTACATACAATCTACCCACAACCTGCACAAGACTCACAACCTACATACAATCTACCCACAACCTATACAAGGCGCACAACATACATACAACTGACCCACAGCTTGCACAAGACTCACAACATACATACAATCTACCCACAACCTGCACAAGACTCATAACATATATACAACCTGCCCACAACCTGCACAAGACTCACGACCTACATACAACTTACCCACAACCTGCACAAGACACACAACATACGTACAACTGACCCACCGCCTATACAAGGCTCACAACCTACATATAACTGACCCGCAACATACCACTAACAACGACTACACATACACATCATATACTGACTACTCACGACATACACACGACTCACAACATGCAAACAGCTATGGTGTAGACTCTTCTGAGTGACTCTTAGGCATTTACACCCACACTACTAATTACCTTGCGTCCTAGCTCGCTGGGTTTGCTCGGTTCCCTGTCCACCCACGGCTCGACCTAAGACAAAAATTCAAACTTCATTAAAATCAAGTTTACATTCTCCAATTCACTCTCAAACTACTATTTCTAGCCTAACCCAACTAAAACCCAACTATACATGCCACTAATTTGGGTTTGGTAAAAACTATCCTGAAACTTTAGACGCGCATAACTTTCGCGTCGGCTAACAGAATTAAATGATTCTAGCGACCACATACTCCTCTAATAATCTTGTTTAACCTGCCAAATGGAAATTTAAAACAAATAACCGTAGCTAGGTCAAAACCCCCAAAAAGAGAACTGGGCCTAATGGTTCAAAATTCCCTTTTTTGATGTTTCATCGATTCCCACCCGTTTCCTCACCAATCAACCACATTTACCTCAATTAGCATAATCTAACCAAAATCTTGAGGCTACACACAGCAAAAACTCGAAATGCCAAAACAAGACTTGCTGCTTTTCGCCCAAACAGGGCTCTTCACGGCCAAGCGACCATAGCCGGTCCAAGAGTTGGCAAACCTATGCCAGAAGCAGCCAATTTTGGCCGGTGATCAGAGCTCAAACCAACTCGTCACCTTCGGCCATGAACAGAACCAAAACAGGGCAAGAAAACAGGCCTTACCGGTCGGTTCGTGCGCGAAACAACCAGAACCCGCTTGTCGCCGTCATCTGGCTGGAGAACGTCAGAAACTGCGGTGAACAGCTCATCGATCACTACCCTTCCCCCCATCTCTGTTCGGGCCTCCAGCGTTCGCACAATAGAATGGCTTCTTCGAAACCATTATGCTGTTTTAAGAGAAAACCTAATGTTTTCTCTTAAAACATAATTTAAAATAGCTAATAACCGTTTGCCCTCTCATGAATTTGGCCCCTCCGAAACTTCGTTAAATCTCATTCTTTGACCGTTAAATTTCTATGAATTCACTATCACCTTACCCTTGGTTTAACTCCTCTACCGAAACTCCCGAGAATAATTTAATTAACCCAATAGCTAACCTAATTTAAATTAATTAAATTAACCTGAAAAATCTGGGGTATTACATGGAACATCTTCTCTTGAGATTCAAGGTCCTCACTAGAACCTTTCTCTTGCTCATCTTCACTAACTATCTCACCGGTGCTTTCTCTAAAAACCATAACCCTTCTATTGGGACATTGAGAAGCCTTGTGTCCAAGTCCAAGACACTTAAAGCACTTTATCTCTCTTGATCTTGGCCGAGGGCCATCTTCCACCAATTTCTTGTCTTCTATCCCCGTTGTAGGTTAACTCTTTATAAAAGGTTTCTTATCATCCACCTTAGATGGTGGTTTGTAAGAGCTCTTAGTTTTTGAAGGAAACCGATTACCAACCCATTTTCCTTTTCTATTCACTTGCTTTTCAACCTTTAAAGCAAGTTGAACAACGACATCCATGGTCTCCAAAGTTTGTAGCTCCACAACATCACTAATCTCTCTATTCAAACCCCTTATGAACCTTGCAATCACTTGCTCATTGTGTTCTTCCAATCCACTCCTAATCTTGAGGGTTTCAAACTCGGTTAGGTAATCCTCAACCGATTGTGAACCTTGCTTCAAATTTTACATTTGTAAAAAAACCTCTTGCTTGTAGTGGCTTGGCACGAATCTCTTTCTCATCAAAGACTTCATAACTCTCCAAGTCACAATAGCATCATCATTTTCACGCCTCCTTTGTGCCTTTAAATTGTCCCACCATAAACTAGTATATCCAGTCAATTCTAGAGACACTAGTTGTAATTTCGTCTTCTCGGAATAGTTATAGTAGTCAAATATCTTCTCTACTTTATCCACCCAATCCAAGAACATATCACCATTACATGAAACATTAAAAGAGAGAATGGATACCTTCACATGCTTCAATTCCTCATTAGGGCCATGCTTAGCATGTGGATTATCAAACTCCTCATTCTCGGATTCTTACTCTTCTTCAGTCACATTTTGATTAAACCTCCTCCTAAGATTTTTGTGTCTTCTCCTAGGCAAAAGGGTTTGAGGAACCCTCATATGCTGGTTTCTCATCTCCATCATCCATTGACTAATGTTCTCAAGCTTGTGGTTCAATTCATCTAGTTTTCATTGAAAACTAGATTCTCCTTGTTTCGGGATTGTTGCTAAAGGAGGTTGAGCATTCGGCTCTCAGTTTTATTTGGATATTTTGTCATCATTTTAGTCCACCAAAATACATCAAGAACACAGAAAAAACAACAAGGAAAGAGCAAAGCTCTGATACCAAATGACGTGTTTCTACTTAAAAAGTAAACACAAGCAAAGTCGGTTCAGTTGAAAACAATAATTTTGGGCCGAGAACACCCCAAAATCAATATGCATAAAATATTCAATTTCACTCCAAATGATCTGAAATTTTAACATGTACTTACTAAGTATGGCACTAAACTTCCCTCCAAATATCAGAGGCTAACTCGCTGGGGTTTAGAAGTTATAGATGAAAGACTGTTTGCTGGTCTAATGAGGTAATAACAGCACCTCTTGACTTTGGCACTTCTTTTGAAGAAGAGCACTCTAACTAGCTTTGGATGAGAATTGGATACAACTTTGCTGATGATTCTCTACGCCAAGAAAGGAAGGAGAAATGTTGCAAAAGAAATGTAACCACTTTGGCTCTCACAAAATGAAAACACAAAAATCACTCTAACTCTCGGATGTGACTCACCGAGAAGAAGAAGTGAGGGAGCTTCAACAACCTGAAACTATTCCGCAAATTTTCATTCAAAAGTCCTAAAGAGGGGCCTTGAGGATGATTTAAATATCATGCCTCTTCTTACAAATTAGGGTTTGGTAACTAGTCAAAGAAGGGATTCAAAAGGGGAGGGGTATTCGGCCACATGACTTAGCCGAGTACACCATGGTTTTGCCATTTGGGCAAATCTCTTCTCTCTCCAAGGGTCACTTTCAAGTGGTCCCTCTTTTTTCCAAAATGCAGTCACTCTTTCCTCCTTCATATGTTCATCCATTACATGTCACTTAATACATTAATATACTAAAGTTTTTTGTAAAGGAAATAAAACTAAGCTCAAGTTACATTAATTGTCACAAGAAAGACAAATTCCTTCTTTTAATTTGGAGTGGCCGAGGAGTGCTCCCATGTACGCAAGTGGAAAAGCTTCTCCATGTCTTCAAACATTTGGTTTCATCCTTAGGTAGTTATATGTTGCTTCACCTACAAAAGAACACACTCATTAGTTAAAGGTTCAACCAAGGCTAAGGATTTGGCTCGCAATTGAGTGATGACTCCTCTTGGCATATCACTCACTTAGCTGAGGGCCTACAAGTAGGTCCTTGTGGCACATCACATATGCTATCATTTAAGAACGCTATCACTCATTCCAAAAATTTGTTGGTTCGATTAAAAGATGAAATTGTGATGGAATTTGAAATCGCGCCAGAAAAGTTTTTTAGGTGAACTTGCTAGGCTCGGTGAGTCAGACTTTTAAGCTCGACTAGGCTTGGTGAGTCGAATTTTTTTAAACTCCACTCGGCTCAACTGATTCATTTGCTATCTCTAGGTGCAAGTGGTGTGCAAGGCATTGGTCACCTGATGAACCCTAGAGGAGCATGGTTGGGCAAATGTGGGCTAGAATATAGCCAAGTTTAAACAAGTAAACAAATGTGGGCTAGAATATAGCCAAGTTTAAACAAGTAAACTCAGTTAGGCTTGGTCAAAATTTAGATCCTAGAAAGAGTCTCATGGATACCATGTATTCTAGCTCATATCTATTGCATGGATAAAATGTGATACCATCTACGTTTTTACTAAAGTGTAATTTAGACTCTAAACTTAGACTGTAAATAAAATTAATACCTTGAATTGTTTTTAGAATGTACACCCAGAACTTATGACTGTGAGTAATTTCAGACTTGCCATCATAAGATTCATTAAAAACATCATGTACAAGACACGTGACTGTTACATCAAACTTAATTGTCAGCTCATTCTCTCTATCTCTCCCTCTATACGCATTCTTGATTCTCACTCTCACTATCACCATGCAACAACACTCAGTGCTTAGAAGAAAAGGTCAATGCCATTTAAGGACTAATACGCAAAATGATTCAACACTTTTAAGAACAACCTTCTCTCTTCCCTCCGCAATTGAATTCTCACTCCACCTTCACCATCATCTATGCTTTTGTTAACTCTCTCCACCACCAATTCAATAAAAAACACTGTAGATATAGTGAATCAATTTTTGGGAATGATATTATCCTCATTGATCCATAATATCCTACTTAGATATGGCTCTTAAAACACTGTAGATACGGTGAATCATATTCAAATTTTGCATATCAATAGTGATGATGCTCAAGATGGAGGAGATGACTTTAATGTGTTAAAGAATCTCAAGGATTCAAATGGAGCTAAAGAGACCAAACGTTCAAGAAAAAAGAAAAAAGAAAAAAAGCAGTAAATATCAATATGGACCTCAAAGTTAGAGGGTTCTTGCAATTCTTACCTTATGATTTAAATTTTGGTAAAAAAAATCTCATAGTCATAGGTGTTAGTAATTGACACCCTCACTGTTAGGGTCTGTTAATTTGCCTATACTCTCCCAGATTCCCAACAAGAACTAAGCTAGAAACATGTAATATTTTAAGGTTGTTGGCCATTGTGAACCAAATGAAGATATATGAAGACAGGATGGAAGATGTTCATGTCAATGAATTTTTTTTTTGCTCGTTACATTCAAAGTTTGATTATGTAGTAATAGATATTGAATAGTCTAGAAGTTTAGCTATTATGACAAGTGATGAACAGTTGGATTCTCTAGAAGCTCACAAGGGAAAAAAAACAACAAGAATGAGGAGTAGTTGATCGAGCAAGTTTTAGCAAACGAAGTTCTCGGTGATAGAGTAAAGGAAGCATTCGAGGCATCAAAATCTTGACAATAAAGAAAAGAGTCATTTTGGAAAAGTGTGTGGTAGAGGAAGTCATTGAAAACAAAATGATAGATTAAGGGTTCAATGTTACAACTCCCAAAAGCATATGCCCTATGCTCGTAATTGTTTGAGTTCTCATCAAAATATCAAAAAAATGTGAGGAAACTTTGTGCTTTCTTACAAAGGAGAATGAAAGAAGAACAACATGTGTTATCTTGGTAATGTGGCAAACAATCACATATGTGGCGACAAAAACAAATTTAGGGAGATCGAAAACTTGTCGACCTGCTTAGTCACATATTGGAGATAATTCCAAAGTTTAAATTGACGGCAAAGATATGATTTTAATTTGTATAAAAAATGGTGGTCATCAATTTATTAATTATGTTTATTATATTCCAAGTATGAAGAGTAATATTTTGAGCTTTAGACAACTCTAGGAGAAAATAGAAGAAATGTTATCCCTAAAGTACCCACGATGTAAAATAGGAAGTTTTGGCTTGACATTCAAGCTTCCATTGCTATATATCAAAGTCCTATGTGAAGGACATTCACATAGGGTCACTAAACTATTATAGAGTTTTACTACCAGCAAGGGTTGGGCACCAGAGTTCCTTTACTAGTATGAATAGCCAATTGGAGTAACCCGTACTGAAATGAGAAATGATTTCTTTGTCTTGATGTGGGAAAGAATACTAAACATGGGAAACGCAATGGCAAAGGAACCACGGGACCCTCTACTAGTAAAGGGAAAACAATGTGAATGAGTCTGATAGGATTGTTACTCTTCAAACAAAGGAAAAAACTCTTCTTTATGATCCAACTCCCCCTTTAGAATTGTCTTGAGCCCTAGCACCACCGGTGTTCCCAAGAATCCTGAGGTTCTATTTGACACTATCAAACTTCAGAAAATAATGATGAAGGGCTTGCCATATGTAGACCAACCAAACTAGTTGTACGAAGGGTGTCTTTTTGGTAAATAATTCTAAAAGGTCTTTCCAAAAGATAAGATCTCAATGCTAAGTGAACTACCCCAACTTGTTCATGTCCATGTATATGGACCGATAAAATATCTCTTATT
Source organism: Begonia masoniana (assembly GCA_022432975.1). Classification (NCBI taxonomy): domain Eukaryota; kingdom Viridiplantae; phylum Streptophyta; class Magnoliopsida; order Cucurbitales; family Begoniaceae; genus Begonia; species Begonia masoniana. The sequence continues at coordinate 21,130,359 of CM039505.1, read as the reverse complement.
TGGTAAAAATTGGTAGTTTCTTCTCTTTATTTATAACTTTAGTAGATAACCTTGATTTACTTCTTGAAAGGAAAATCTCAAGTTTTTGTACCTTTACAAAAATTTAAATCATATGCACAACGACAAAAGAATGATTCTATTAAAGCTTTGAGATCAAATAGAAGATGTGAGTTTATTTATAACAAGTTTGGAGAGTTTTGCAAAGGAAATTCTGAAAGTGTTTGGGCAAAATAGTTATTTGACCATTCCAAGATCTACCAACAAAATGGTCGTTGAAGAAAGAATTGATGTAAAGTAAGTTGAAAACAAAGGAAACTGTCAAAGTGTTTAGGCAAAAGTAGTTATTTGTTCAATATATCTTCTAATAGGTGTATGACAATAAGCTTGTATAACAAAACACCTGAAGAAGCAGAACGTAGAAGAAAAACAAATGATTCCCATTTGAGAATGTAATACCCCCGGCTTTACGGAATATTAATATTTTAATGTTGATGGCATTTTTGGAATATATGTCAAATCAAGTCTATTTTGCAAAAAAAAGGGCGTTATTACGACCTAATGATTAATAAGGATTTTAGACCAATTTTTG
>CM039505.1:21091049-21129670 GCA_022432975.1 Begonia masoniana | reverse complement strand
AAACATCCAGAGTCGTAGAAAGACTCTGTGATCGACAAACTTCTTAGCATTGTCAAACTGTTTGCAGGTGGTGTAGGGAAGCTTTAAACGATGTTGAACCTGAAGTTTTGCTAGCCTGTATTCGTCGTGATTCTGTTTAAATAATATGATTTTCCGCTGCAAGTTTTTATGTTTAAATAATGTCATTTTTGGTTGTTGAGTGAAGATTTAAAATATATATATATATATATATATATATATATTTCTTAGTCCTGTTCAGTGTTATGAGTAGCGAACCGAGTTTTAAAAATTTGGGTCGTTACAAGAAAGCACCCTGCTTTTTGTCTAGTAACAGAGATTAACCTCTTGAGCTCCAAATTGTGATAGCGATGCCAAAGCTATTCAGGTCACTTCATTTTCCACATCTTTTTCCATGGAGAAAGAATCATCACGCATGTACGTCTTTCCCTCAATTGTCACATCACACTTGAAGCGGCTAGCATGAGAAGGCCCCTCACGCTCACACAAGTACACGGGGAATTTCAAAAATAACAATAACAATAACAATAACAATAATAATAATAATAACAATAATATTAATATTCTGACCACGACCTCTTCCCATAAAGGGGGCATTCATTCTACAAAAATTCTATAGTTAGAATTTTTTTTTCTGAGTTAACTCTTGTAACAGATTTTTGTAGCAAGTGTAATCATATTGAATGAGCTAAAAATGAAAAAAACAAACATAAAGACAAAGTATAAGAGTAATATAAAGAAAGCACCATGCTTTTTGTCTAGTAATAGAGATTAACCTCTTGAGCTCCAAATTGTGATAGCGATGCCAAAGCTATTATGGCCACTTCATTTTCCACATCTTTTTTCATAAAGAAAGAATCATCACTCATGTACGTCTTTCCCTTAATTGTCACATCACACTTGAAGCGGCTAGCATGAGAAGGCCCCTCATGCTCACACCATTACACGGGGAATTTCAATAATATCAATAACAATAACAATAACAATAATAACAATAATAATAATATTCCGACCTCGGCCTCTTCCTCTAATGGGGGCGCTCATTCTACAAAAATTCTCTATTTATAATTTTTTTTCTAAGCTAACTTTTGTAACAGATTTTTGTAGCAACGGTAATCAAATTGAATGAGCTAAAAAATGAAAAAAAAAAAAAACAAACACAAAGACAAAGTATGAGAGTAATAGAAAAAAAGCACCCTACTTTTTGTCTAGTAACAGAGATTATAACCTCTTTAGCTCCAAATTGTGATAGCGATGCCAAAGCTATTCTAGCCACTTCATTTTCTTCATCTTTTTTTGTGGACAAAGAATCATCACTCATGTACGTCTTTCCGTCAATTGTCACATCACACATGAAGCGGCTAGGACGAGAAGGCCCCGCACGCTCACAAGAGTACACGGGGAATTTCAAATTTTTCTTTTGAGCATAATGTTGTAGTTGATGCTTGTACATACCTTTTGGTTCTATCAATAAAAGAAATATGAATTGTAAAAATAAAGCAAAATAAAGATAAAATGGAAAGAGAACTAATGAGTAAGTCAATGACTTCATATATCCATGACAAACTAAGAACAACTCCAAGAGACAATAAATTTGTGAAAACAATACAGCATCGATATTATAAAATACTATGTCAACTTTATTGTTATTTTATGTGCACAAAAAAATTTATGCAACTTTCCTTAAAACTAAAACCATAGTTGCATATAAGTGTATTTAGCAACAGATTTGTGACTGTCTAAAATCAATTTACCGTCTATAAATTATTGTTATTATTGTTATTTTTATTATTGTTATTGTTATTATTATTATTGTGGTTATTTTTTTCTGAGCTAACTGTTGTAACAGATTTTTGTACGAACTGTAATCATCATGAATGAGCTAAAAAATGAAAAAAAAAAAACATAAAGACAAAGTAAGAGTGTAATAGAAAGAAAGCACCCTGCTTTCTATTTAGTAACAGAGATTAACCTCTTGAGCTCAAAATTGTTATAGCGATGCCAAAGCTATTCTGGCCACTTCATTTTTCACATCTTTTTTTGTGGAGAAAGTATCATCACTCATGTATTGTAATACCCCAGATTTTTTTAGGTTAGTTTAATTAATTTAAGTTAAGGTTGTTATTGGGTTAACTAATTATATCTCGGAAGTTTTGGTGGAGGAGTTAGACCGAGGGTGAGGTGAGGGGCAATTTATACAAATTTAACGGTTGAAGAACGGAATTAACGGGATTTTTGAGAGGGAAAAATGAGAATGTTATTGTATTTAATGTTGTTATTATTATTATTATTATTATTATTATTTTAAAAAAAAAGATAAGTAAAACGACAGAATGGCTTCTTGCCATTCTGTCGTTCGAGGGTCGAGCGCCGAGCGTCGAAGACCCGATCGGAGAAGAAGGGAGAGAGGGGGTGATGATCGCCGACGATTCATCGCCATTTCAGGCCAGACGACGGCGGCGATTCCAGGGTTGCCATTTCTGATCGTTTTCGCGCAGGACCGAACGGTAAGTCTACCTACTCCCCTGTTTCGGTTATGTTCGTGGCCGAGGGTGATGAGGGAGTTTGAGCTCCGATCACCGGCCAATTTTGGGAGTTCTCGGCATGGGTTTGCTAACCCTTGGACCAGCAATGGTCGTCGAGCTGTGAGGAGCTCAATTTGAGTGAAAAACAGAGAAGTCACAATTTGTGTTCTTCTGTTTTTCTTGTGTGAAGTCTTAGGGTTTTGTTAGATTATCCTAATTAGGTGTGAGGGTGGTTGATTGGTGAGCAAGTGGGTGAAAATTGATGGAAAACCGTGAGGGGGAGAATTTTTTGGTTTAGGGCAGATTCGGGTTACTGTTTTTGACCTAGCTACGGCCATTCATTTTGAATTTCTTTTTTAGCAGGTTAAACTAGGTTGTTAGGGGAGTACGTGGCCGCTGGAATTATTCGATTCCGATAACCGACGCAAAAGTTATGCGCGTCTGAAGTTTTGGGTCGGTTTTTACCGAACCCAAATTAGTTGTCCGTTTAGTTAGGTTTTAGTTGGGTTATGACAGAAATAGTAGTTTGAGAGTAAGTTGGTAAATATAAGCTTAATTTTAATGAAGTTTGAATGTTTGTCGTAGGTCGAGCCGTAGGTGGACAGGGAACCGAGTATCCTCAGCGAGCTAGGACGCCAGGTAAGTAGTAGTGTGGTTGAGAATGTTTGAGAGTCGCCAAGAAGGGCCTACACCACAGTTGTTTGCTTGTTGTGAGTCGTGAGTATGCCGTGAGTGGTTTGTATGCGATGTGTGTGTGTGGTGGCCATAGGTACGTGTGTGATGTGATGTGGAGGTGAAGTCATGTTAGTTGGTCATGGTATGCAGGTTGGGAGTCTTAGGTACGTGCGTGAAGTGATGTGACTGTTAGTTGGTCATGGTATGCAGGTTGTGAGTCGTAGGTACGTGTGTGATGTGATGTGGAGGTGAAGTCGCGTTAGTTGGTCATGGTATGCAGGTTAGGAGTCGTAGGTACGTGCGTGAAGTGATGTGACTGTTAGTTGGTCATGGTATGCAGGTTATGAGTCGTAGGTACGTGTGTGATGTGATGTGGAGGTGAAGTAATGTTAGTTTGTCATGGAATGCAGGTTGGGTGTCGTAGGTACGTGCGTGAAGTGATGTGACTGTTAGTTGGTCATTGTATGCAGGTTGTGAGTCGTAGGTACGTGTGTGATGTGATGTGGAGGTGAAGTCAAGTTAGTTGGTCATGGAATGCAGGTTGGGGATCGTAGGTACGTGCGTGAAGTGATGTGGATGTGAAGTCGTCGTTAGTGGTATGTTGTGAGTCTTGTGCAGGTTGTGGGCCAGCTTTGCATAGGTTGTGAGTTCTGTGTAGGTTGTGGGCTAGTTGTGGGTAGGTTGTGAGTCCTGTGTAGGTTGTGGGCCATATCTGCATAGGTGGTGAGTCTGGTGAGGTTGTGGGTCAGTTGTGCGTAGGTTGTAGGTTTGGTGAGCCTTATGTGTGTTATGGCCATATGTACGTATGTGTATGTGTAGTCGTTGTTCGTTGTATGTTGTGAGTCTTGCATACGTGGCCGGTTGTGGGTACGGATGTGGACGAGAAGCCGTCGATAGTTTGTCATAGTGTGTAGGATGTGAGTCTTGTGTGTGTTGTGGCCATATGTACGTATGTGTATGTGTAGTCATTGTTCATTGTATGTTGTGAGTCTTGCATACGTGGCGGGTTGTGGGTACGGATGTGGAAGAGAAGCCGTCAATAGTTGGTCATAGTGTGTAGGATGTGAGTCTTGTGTGTGTTGTGGCCATATGTACTTATGTGTATGTGTAGTCATTCGTTGTATGTTGTGAGTCTTGCATCCGTGGCGGGTTGTGGGTACGGATGTGGACGAGAAGTTGTCGTTAGTTGGGCAAGTCGTGTAGGTTGTGAATCCTGTGTAGGTTATGGGGTAGTTTTGTGTAGGTTGTGAATCTTGTGTAGGTCGTGGGCTAGTTGTGTGTATGTTATGAGTCTTGTGCAGGTTATGGGTTAATGACAAATATGTTACGGGTCTTGTACTGGTTGTGGGTTAGTGGCACGTATGTTAGGAGTCTTGTGCAGGCAGTAGGTGAGTTTTACGTCAGTTGTGAGTTTTGTGCACGTTATGGGTTGTAGGCACGTTTGTGATGTGATGCGTATGTGGAGTCGTTGCTAATTGATTGTGATGCGATGTGGAGTTGTAATTAGTTGATTATGGTCAGCATGCATCATGTTTTAAAAGCTACACAAAATGTTTTGAGCATGTTTTCAAGCGCGGAGGGAGAGTAGTGGAGGTGAGGTACGGCGCGGACAGGCGACAGTGGGCTGGAGTGTGAGTGTGGGCCCCACTTCCGGGACGAGCTGGAGCAGTGGCGACGTGCTGGTGGTAGTGCGGTGTATTGGCCGACTGCCCTGACGGTTGCATTTCGAGTCGAGTTAGTGACTGGAATGTGACTTATGGACCCCGTTCCTGGAGGAACCGGGACGGCGGTGACGTGCCGGTAAACAGTGCGGTGTACGGACCGACTTCCCGGTGCGGTTGCATTTTGAGTCGGGACAGGGGGGTTTTGGGTGTGACTTATGGACCCCGTTCCTGGAGGAACCGGGACGGTGGTGACGTGCCGGTAAACAGTGCGGTGTACGGACTGACTGCCCAGTGCGGTTACATTCCAAACCTCGGTGAGATGCGATGCGGAGAGATGATGACAACGTGTGTAGAGACCTGCATGTGTTAGGCTTGCATAACCAGTTTTCATGCTTCACGTTTATCTTTCAGCACTTTACTTGCTAAGCTTTGAGCTTACGGTGTGTTCTGTGGTGTAGGTACTGCTGAGCTGGTGGGTGTTTACCGAGAATCTGACTAGGAGTAGGTGGCAGTTGATGGCGTGCGACCAAGGCCTCGGTTGATGACAGTGTTAGGGCGACCCGACCCAGGAAGAGCATTAGCATGGTGTTGATGGGGAGTAGGACTGTTTGTCTTTTGTGGGAGTAATTGTATTTGTTGTTTATAGTCATAATTAAGGGTGATATGTCACCTTATACTGTGGACTTTCTTCATTTTGGTCGATAGCATTTTCGTTCTGTTATGATGATTGTTTGGAGATTTTGTAGACTGGATAGTTGTGTAAGAGTATTCTAGATTGGTTGAGATTTATTTGTGTGCAGGTACTTAGCATTTTGGGGGCGCCATTTTCAAGCGTTACTCTGCCAAATTTTTTGGGGAGGACGCCGTGGTGCTTAATGGTTGTTAGGGTTAAGGAAAATTAGTGAGTCGTTTAGCTCAGAGTAGTCCCTGTAGCGAACCGGGAATGAGTGGGTTTTTGGGGCGTTACATGTACGTCTTTCCCTCAATTGTCACATCACACTTGAAGCAGCTAGCATGAGAAGGCCCCTCACGCTCACATGAGTACACGACGAATTTCATTAATAACAATAACAATAACAATAATAAGAATAATAATAATAATCTGACATCGGCCTTTTCCCCTAAAGGGGCGCTCATTCTGCAAAAATTCTCTAGTTAGAATTTTTTTTTCTAAGCTAACTCTTGTAACAGATTTTTGTAGCAACTGTAATCATTTTGAATGAGCTAAAAATGAAAAAAAAAAAAAAACAAACACAAAGACAAAGTATGAGAGTAATAGAAAGAAAGCACCCTGCTTTTTGTCTAGTAACAGAGAATAACCTCTTGAGGTCCAAATTGTGATAGCGATGCCAAAGCAATTCAAGCCACTTCATTTTCCACATCTTTTTTCATGGAGATAGAATCATCACTCATGTACGTCTTTCCCTCAATTGTCATATCACACTTGAAGCGGCTAGCATGAGAAGGCCCCTCACGCTCACACCAAGACACGGGGAGTTTAAATAATATCAATAACAATAACAATAACACTAACAATAATAGCAATAAAAATAATATTCCAACCTCGGCCACTTCCCCTAAAGGGGGCGCTCATTCTGCAAAAATTCTCTAGTTAGAATTTTTTTTCTGAGCTAACTCTTGTAACAGATTTTTGTAGCAATTGTAATCATCTTGAATGAGCTAAAAATGAAAAAAAACAAACACAAAGACAAAGTATGAGAGTAGTAGAAAAAAAGCACCCTACTTTTTGTCTAGTAACAGAGATTAACCTCTTGAGCATCAAATTGTGATAGCGATGCCAAAGCTATTCTGGCCACTTCATTTTTCGCATCTTTTTTCGTGGAGAAAAAATCTTCACTCATGTATGTCTTTCCTTCAATTGTCACATCACACTTGAAGTGGCTAGGATGAGAAGGCCCTACACGCGCACACGAGTACACGGGGAATTTCAAATTTTTCTTTTGAGCATAATGTTGTTGTTGATGCTTGTACATACCTTTTGGCTCTATCAATAAAAGAAATATGAATTGTAAAAATAAAGTAATATAAAGATAAAATGGAAAGAGAACTAATGAGTAAGTCAATGACTCCCTATTCCATGTCAAACTAAGAACAAGTCAAAGATATAATAAATTTGCAAAAACAATACTGCATCGATATTATAAAATACTATGTCAACTTTAATGTTATTTTATGTGCATAAGAAAACCTATGCAACTTTCTTTAAAACTAAAACCATAGTTGCATATAAGCGTATTTAGCAACATATTTGTGACTTTCTAAAATCAATTTACCGTCCATAAATTATTGTTATTGATTGTTATTATTGTTATGGTTATTGTTATTATTATTATTGTTGTTATTTTTTTCTGAGCTAACTCTTGTAACAGATTTTTGTAGCAACTGTAATCATCTTGAATGAGCTAAAAAATGACAAAAAAAAAACACAAAGACAAAGTATGAGAGTAGTAGAAAAAAAGCACCCTACTTTTTGTCTAGTAACAGAGATTAACCTCTTGAGCTCCAAATTGTGATAGCGATGCCAAAGCTATTCTAGCCACTTAATTTTTCGCATCTTTTTTCGTGGAGAAAGAATCATCACTCATGTACGTCTTTCCGTCAATTGTGACATCACATTGAAGCGGCTTGGATGAGAAGGCCCTGCTCGCTCACACAAGTACACGGGGAATTTCAAATTTTTCTTTTGAGCATAATGTTGTTGTTGATGCTTGTACATACCTTTTGGTTCTATCAATAAAAGAAATATGAATTGTAAAACTAAAGCAAAATAAAGATAAAATGGAAAGAGAACTAATGAGTAAGTCAATGACTCCCTATTCCATGTCAAACTAAGAACAAGTCAAAGATATAATAAATTTGCAAAAACAATACTGCATCGATATTATAAAATACTATGTCAACTTTAATGTTATTTTATGTGCATAAGAAAACCTATGCAACTTTCTTTAAAACTAAAACCATAGTTGCATATAAGCGTATTTAGCAACATATTTGTGACTTTCTAAAATCAATTTACCGTCCATAAATTATTGTTATTATTGATATTGTTATTATTGTTATGGTTATTGTTATTATTATTATTGTTGTTATTTTTTTCTGAGCTAACTCTTGTAACAGATTTTTGTAGCAACTGTAATCATCTTGAATGAGCTAAAAAATGACAAAAAAAAAACACAAAGACAAAGTATGAGAGTAGTAGAAAAAAGCACCCTACTTTTTGTCTAGTAACAGAGATTAACCTCTTGAGCTCCAAATTGTGATAGCGATGCCAAAGCTATTCTAGCCACTTAATTTTTCGCATCTTTTTTCGTGGAGAAAGAATCATCACTCATGTACGTCTTTCCGTCAATTGTGACATCACATTTGAAGCGGCTTGGATGAGAAGGCCCTGCTCGCTCACACAAGTACACGGGGAATTTCAAATTTTTCTTTTGAGCATAATGTTGTTGTTGATGCTTGTACATACCTTTTGGTTCTATCAATAAAAGAAATATGAATTGTAAAACTAAAGCAAAATAAAGATAAAATGGAAAGAGAACTAATGAGTAAGTCAATCACTCCCTATTCATGACAAACTAAGAACAACTCGAAGAGACAATAAATTTGCAAAAAGTAATACTGCATCGATATTATAAAATACTATGTCAACTTTATTATTATTTTATGAGCATAAGAAAACTTATGCAACTTTCCTTAAAACTAAAAACATAGTTGCATATAAGTGTATTTAGCAACAGATTTGTGACTGTCTAAAATCAATTTACCGTCTATAAATTATTGTTATTGTTATTATTATTATTTTTTCTGAGCTAACTCTTGTAACAGATTTTTTGTAACAACTGTAATCATCTTGAATGAGCTAAAAAATGAAAAAAAAAAACAAACACAAAGACAAAGTATGATAGTAATAGAAAGAAAATACCCTGCTTTTTGTCTAGTAACAGAGATTAACCTCTTGAGCTCTAAATTGTGATAGCGATGCCAAAGCTTTTTTAGCCACTTCATTTTCCGCATCTTTTTTCATGGAGAAAGTATCATCACTCATGTACGTCTTTCCATCAATTGTCACATCACACTTGAATTGGCTAGCATGAGAAGGCCCCTCACGCTCATACGAGTACACGGGGAATTTCTAATTTTTCTTTTGAGCATAATGTTGTAGTTGATGCTTGTACATACCATTTGGTTCTATTAATAAAGGAAATATGAATTGTAAAAATAAAGCAAAATAAAGATAAAATGGAAAGAGATCTAATGAGTAAGTCAATGACTCCCTATTCGTTGACAAACTGAGAACAACTCCAAGAGACAATAAATTTGCAAAAACAATACAACATCGATATTATAAAATACTATGTCAACTTTATTGTTATTTTATGTGCATAAGAAAACTTATGCAACTTTCCTTAAAACTAAACCATAGTTGCATTTAAGTGTATTTAGCAATAGATTTGTGACTGTCTAAAATCAATTTACCATCTATAAATTATTGTTATTATTGTTATTGTTATGATTATTGTTGTAGTTATTTTTTTGTGAGCTAACTCTTTTAACAGATTTCTGTAACAACTGTAATCATCATGAATGAGCTAAAAAATGAAAAAAAAAAAACAAACACAAAGATGAAGTATGAGAGTAATAGAAAGAAAGCACCCTGCTTTTTGTCTAGTAACAAAGATTAACCTCTTGAGCTCCAAAATGTGAGAGCGATGCCAAAGCTATTCTGCCACTTCATTTTCCACATCTTTTTTCATGGAGAAAGAATCATCACTCATGTACGTCTTTCCCTCAATTGTCACATCTTAGTTGAAGCAGCTAGCATGAGAAGGCCCCTCACGCTCACACGAGTACACGAGGAATTTCATTAATAACAATAACAATAACAATATCAATAACAATAATAATAATATTCCGACCTCGGCCTCTTTCCCTAAAGGGGATGTTCATTCTATAAAATTTCTCTAGTTAGAATTTTTTTTGTCTGAGCTAACTCTTGTAACAGATTTTTGTAGCAACTGTAATTATCTTGAATGAGATAAAAATGAAAAAAACAAACAAAAAGACAAAGTATAAGAGTAATAAAAAGAAAGCACCATGCTTTTTGTTTAGTAACAGAGATTAACCTCTTGAGCTCCAAATTGTGATAGCGATGCCAATGTAACACCCAGAAAATTCTAATAACGTGCTAGGTTGTATGTTAGTTTAGTGTTAAGAGATAAGGAATGAGAAAGGATAAAACAAAGATACCAAGTAGAAGAAATAAGGGTGGAAAAGTCAAAAAGAGGTAAGTTGAAAATTCAAAGTTTTACCAACCAATAGAAATGCTTGAAATGGATTAAATTATAAAAAGAAATGGATGGTTTGAAGGATGATTCACATTGGCTGCTAAGGAGAAAAGGGAAGATTAAATTAAAATTTCAAATGCAATTATGTAAGGTTTGAAAATTCCATGGTTGAAAATTCAAACCTTTGAAAAGTCAAAACTCATAAACCAATGGGAATTAAGTACAAACAAATTAAAGGATGAAAAGTGGGGTGGTTTTTTGTTGTTCACGTTGGCTGCCAAGGGGGGAAAGATGAGGGAGTAAAGGCTAATTTTAAAAGGAATAAAATAATGATAGAAATAGAAAAAGAGGAAAAAGTGTATTAAAGGTTAAGTTTTCATTTTTTCTTCTTCCTCATCGGCTCTCTCTCCCTCTCCTCCATAGCCGCCCTTCCTCCTCCTCATTTATTCAATTTCTCAAGTGATTTCAAGGTAAATTCACATGGGTTTTTGTTTTTATAACTGTAGGTAAAGTTTGTTGAGGCTTTTAGTGGGTTTTAAGTGAATTTGGTGAGGGTTTGAAAACCCTAACTTGGTGAGTCCGAAAATTTGATTATTCTTGAGGGTTTTCTTCCACTTTTGGTTATTTAATACTTGGATATGTTAGTTTAGGTTGTTGGAGTGATTAGATTGTGAATTGGAATTGATATACACAAAACCGATTTTTATGCAAAAAGTGTACCGATTCTGTTCCTTGATTTTCGGATTGGCTAAGTGAGTTGTTTGGTTGATTTGAGTATTTCAATGGATAGTAGACGTGTAGAGGTTTCTGAATTGGGGTGGCGTGTCAAAATCCGTTGAAAAACATGGAAGTTATGACCGTTTGAAGTTGGACGGTCAAAATTGTGTAAAAATCGGGTTTTGTGTTTTGTGAGAGAAATGTGTTTTAAGTATTGTTAGTTTTAGTTAGAAAATTTCCTTAGATTGTATTGATAACTTATCAAGCTAAGTTTCCATTATTTTAGGTCATCGAACGAGTGAATTGACTGGTAAAAGTGAGCAAGAGACAGCCGAGCAATCAGGTAAGTAGTGGGTGCTATTCTTTCGCCTTCGAGCCTACACCACAGAACGGTAGGGTTTATTTGTTATTGCTTTGCTTCGTGTTACGTTGATTTATTGTTTTGCCTCGTGTTGTGTTGAGTGAGTGTGTGGTATTGCATTTCTTTGAAGCATGCATCATGGTTAGCATGCTAGGTATGTATAGTGGCATTGTGTGGCATTGTGAGGGTGGATGATAATCGGTCAGAGTAAGGCACCTTTCGGTGCAGGCAAATAATGCACCTTTTGGTGCAGGCAATAAGGTACTTTTCGGTGCAGGCAAATAAGGCACCTTATGGTGCAGGCAATAAGGCATCTTTCGGTGCAGGCAAATAAGGCACCTTACGGTGCAGAAAAATAAGGCACCTTTCGGTGCAGGCAACTAAGGAACCTTTCGGTGCAGACAATAAAGCACCTTTCAGTGCAGGCAACTAAGGCACCTTTCGGTGCAGGCAATAAGACATCTAACGATGCAGGCAAGTAAAGCAAAACTGAGTGTTAGAAACTGCATGTGTTGGGACATTGAGCATTGTGTGTTTTTGCATTCATAAATCCCTACTTGCTAAGCATTAGGCTTACGTTTTGTGTTCTGTGGTGTAGATGACGGAGCGTTCACAGGTGAGCTTGATAGTGAGGATCAGGACTAGGAGCAGTCGGAGATCCACGGAGGTCACCGGTGCAGGCCATTTGTCGGGGTGCTTCGACCTAGTTTTCGGGGTGTGGTTCGTGGTTGAGATTTTGATATGTGTGGTTGATTTTGTGAGAGTTGTTTAGTGTAAATATTTGTGGAGATGTTTTGGTTAGTTTTGGGTTAGAATTGATGGGTGTATATAGGAAGGGTGTTTGGTTTGTTTGTGGTTTGATATGTGTGGTTGGTTTTGTTAAAATTGATGAGTGAATATAGGAGTGTTTGATTCTGGAGAATTGGGGTTGAATTGTGGCTTTAAATGTGTTTGTTTTTCAGGTTTTTGGATTATAAACTTTTAGCCGTGTAACACCCGGTTCTTTAGAACTAAGTCTTATTTCTTCCTAAAAATTAATGACACACTTTAAATGGTGATAGTAAATGTATGGTTATTGAGTGACTAGGCAAGGGTATAAGGGTAACTTGAAATTTAAAAAGTGGATAACCTATTAAAGGGAAGAGATTTAGTGATAAATGCACTATAGCCGCCACTGTTTCATTTTTACTCCTTTCGGTATTTGACTCAAGCTCAGCAAAGCTCTCGGCGATTCTCCCACCCGATTTCCCTTTCAACCTGATAAGTTTTCCTCATTTCTCTCGAGTTTAAGCAGTTAGACAACTGAGGGAGTATAATGTGGGGATTTTACGGATGTCGTGAATGAGAGTAGATTCGGGTTTAGTGTAAAATTTGGGGATGCTCAGTGATTAGAACTCCTAACTGTTCACTTAGGTTTTCTGAATGCTTTAAAATGAGGATTTGTAAGGATTGGCTTAATGCTCTGTTTATGGTTCTAGGTGAGCAATTTTGAAGCAACTCCTAACCGAGTATTCACCAGGAATCTAGGTAAGTGAAGTATTGTGTGTGCCTTCGGGCCTACATCACAAAACAGTAGGGTTATGCATATTTGAGTGTTTTCTTTATGTCATGCATCATGTTTTTGAAGAAATATGAAAATGAATTTACATGGAATGAATGGTAAGGCATGAACAGAACGTGTTATGATAGCTATTAAGGGAACTAATTTGCCCCTTAATTGATGTAGTGGATTTATAACATTGGGAGATTGATCCCACTCCCAAAGGAACTGAGGGATCAGATTAGCTATTAAGGGAACTAATCCGCCCCTTAATTGATGTAGTGGATTTATAACATTGGGAGATTGATCCCACTCCCAAGGGAACTGAGGGATCAGATTAGCTATTAAGGGAATCCATCCGCCCCTTAATCGAGTAGAGGATGTATAACATTAGGAGGATTGATCCCACTCCCAAGGGAACCGAGGGATCAGACCAGTTATGAATGAACGCGAATGCAACTGAGATGAGAAAGTAGAAATTTGCATGTTTAGGAATTTTATGTTTCAGCGTTTCAGCATCTCATTTTCTTACTGCTTTACTTACTTAGCATTAGGCTAATAGATGAGTTTTGTGATGTCGGTGTTGAGGATACTACAGGTGATTCTCTTGTGTGCACAGATGGATAGATGAGGTTGGAGTAGTACATTCATGCTTCGGTCTAGTAAACTGATGAGGCGGTTTAACTGGTGTCAGTTGGTGTGAAGGTTTAGTTGACAATGTTTCAATTTATGTATGCTGAGTTTTCATGACAGTAGTGGTTTTTAATATTTTGAATACATTTTGAGATTTCCTAATAAAGATATTCTGTTGAGTTTTTAAATGTTGGTTTTTACTGGATTTGGATAATGCAATGATTCGAATTATTTCTGAATGGTTTCAGTGGAGTAGTAAATTCTTTTCTGTACTTAGAGTTGTGTTTGCATAGCAAGAAATAGTTGAAATGTCGTTCTGTTCTCTATCGGTAGATGATGTCTATCGGATGTCTATCGGTAGATGATGTCTATCGGTAGATGATGTCTATCGGTAGATGATGTCTATCGGTAGATGATGTCTATCGGTAGATGATGTCTATCGGTAGATGATGTCTATCGGTAGATGATGTCTATCGGTAGATGATGTCTATCGGTAGATGATGTCTATCGGTAGATGATGTCTATCGGTAGATGATGTCTATCGGTAGATGATGTCTATCGGTAGATGATGTCTATCGGTAGATGATGTCTATCGGTAGATGATGTCTATCGGTAGATGATGTCTATCGGTAGATGATGTCTATCGGTAGATGATGTCTATCGGTAGATGATGTCTATCGGTAGATGATGTCTATCGGTAGATGATGTCTATCGGTAGATGATGTCTATCGGTAGATGATGTCTATCGGTAGATGATGTCTATCGGTAGATGATGTCTATCGGTAGATGATGTCTATCGGTAGATGATGTCTATCGGTAGATGATGTCTATCGGTAGATGATGTCTCGGATGATGTCTCAGTAAAGTCATCGGTGCATGAAGTTTATTCAATCGGATGATGTAGGTTAAATTCTATCGGAAGATGTAGATTTTACACTATCGGTGTGAGTGGGTATTATGCTTTGTCGTTTAGTGATCGGTGTATGCAGTTTATTCTATCAGAAGAAGGAAATGAGAGATTTTGTCATTTTGCCGTCGGTAGATGCGAGTCGTAAAACTTGTCGTTTTGCGATCGGTTGATGTTGGATAATTGATTTATCCGGTTGACGTCATCGGTAGATGCAGTCCACCGAGAGATGTCTTTTGTTTCCAACTCTTCTGGTTGACGTCATCTGTAGAAGCCTTCTATTTTCTATTTCTGCTTCCTCCAATTGACTTATTTCATCGGCAGATGCGTTTGACTTCTACAACTTCTCAAGTATTCCACAGTTTAAACCTATATTTCCTAATTGATGATTGTTTCTTAGCATTTCAAACAATGTTTCACAGTTTTGTTTAAACCCCATTGTCGCTCAAATGATTTCCGCTGCAAAATTTTATTTGTATTGAGATTTTAGCAAATGTCAAATCTTGAATGTTGAGAGAAGTTTTAAAATATGGTTGAAATTTCTTAGTCGTGTACGGGCTTTTGTGAGAGGAACCGGGTTCAGATAACTCGGGACGTTACAAGCCGTTATATTGTTGGTTTTTTATTTTAAAGTCAATAACGTCGGGTTCTTTTGCGATATGTTTTCGATGACTATTTTAAGTCGGTTTTTCGAGATTTTTACAAGTCATGAAGTTTTGGGTGTCGGAATAGCCTAGCAAAGTAGCGTACCGAGTAGGGGCGGATTCGGGGACGTTACAGCCAAAGCTATTCTTGCCACTTCATTTTCCACATCTTTCTTCATGGAGAAAGAATCATCACTCATCTACGTCTTTGTGACAGCCCGAAACTGGATCCCGATCAGCAGGACCCGAGAACCAAACCGTCACTCCGGGACAGTCGACGGAAAACGAAGACTATTATTTTTTTTTTTTTGAACAGGGAACAGATCATTTACAAACTTTAAAGCTTCACAGAGAGAAAGAGAGTTCTCTGGAGTGGAAAGTAAAGCAGAAGTAGTTGAAATCAAAAGGGCAGAGTGAATGACAGAATAAAAGGGTGGAGCAAAAAATAGAAATGAACTGTAAATATAGAAATAGCGTAAGACAAGAAAAACGTAGGCGAGAGGCATTCTCTGTATTTAAAAGTAAAACGGAAAAACAGTTTAAAAGTAAAACGAGAAAACAGTAAACAGATTTAAAATCGAAAGGCAGAACAAATAACAGAGAAACACAGAGAGAATGAGCTCTCCGGGATTGAAATGAAATGGGATACAGTTGAAATCAGAAGGCAGCAATTATAATAGAAGGAAAGGAGGCAGACGGAATTCGAAGAATGTAAACTACGGGTGACATCATCGGAAGAGGAGATGACGTCATCAGAAGATGAAGGCAGCAGATGAAATCGGCAGAAGAAAAGCTATGGTGACGTCATCGGAAGAGGAGATGACGTCATCAGAAGATGAAGGCAGCAGATGAAATCAGCAGATGTGTGATGACGTCATCGGAAGATGTGATGACGTCATCGGCAGATACAGATAGTAAACGTAATCGGCAGAAGGTGATGACGTCAGCTGGAAGATGGATGACATCACCGGAAGATGCAGGCAATAAACGGAATCGGCAGGAGCAAAACCTAAAACAGAATTACTGTTTGTCGGTAGATGCAGATACGACAAAAGATGAACAGTGATAACCGGTGGATGTGAACTACCAACAGAATTGAGTTCACCGGTGGATGTAATAAGACAAAATAGATGACGTCAGACAGTAGATGTAGGCAAAATTCCTACCGGTAGATGTAATCGGAAGACATAGTTTTAAAGACAAAGTTTGACAGCTTTTAACAGAAAGACTTACCAACGAGAGCAGAAAAAAAAGAACTGAAAAACATGAAAGACTCAGATTCTCAAACCAATTCAAAATGTGGTTCTCGAGCACAACAGAAGGTATAAAAACTTCAAACTTCAGAGACTGATTTAAAAAAGACATAACTTGAACACATGTTTAAAGGAACACGACAGGATTTTCAAGAAAACAGACTGCATGGATAACTCTAAAACCAGAAGTCATCCATACACAAGCTAACAAATAATATCCCAAACAATTCTAGAATATTCAGGACATGAATTCAACTGTCAAATACAGTAGTTTTAAAAACTTAGACATCAAAATCTGTACATTGTTTTAAAATCTGAGAATCAGTACAGAACCTAACATATATTTGCAGACTTTCACAAAACAGAAGTTTTTACAGAGTTTTTACAACGAAGCCAGAATTTTCAGAAAACTTTACAGATATAGACTATGCTTTAAAAATTTAAACCTCAGGACAGAATTTGTGTCTGGCTGCAGCAACCACCCCCGAGAGCTCAAACCACCAGCCACCTATTCATCTGACTGAGGCACAAAGTCCTCATTTTCGGGTTCAGTACCTACATCAGAGAGTTCACTTATGAGTCTAAAACTCAATAAGAACATAATGGATATGCTGTGATGCAAAATGCTATGCATGCGGTTTTCAGAAATACAGTGACAGTGCAGTACATTATGTTTCAGTGGCAGAGAGGTATAAGTGGGGCTTATAGGGGAAATGACAATCAGTAGAATCAGTGAGTGCACGATAGGCACATACAGTAATACAATATACATATATATAACAATACAGTAACAGTGGGTCAGTCCCCGTCCCGCACTTAACCGGTTCATTTCAGTCAGATTTTATCTTATTTAGTTTCAAACAGTGTACAGAAAATATTTGCATGTCTTTTAGAGAAAACGTGTATGCATGAATGGTGCTTGAACTTAAACAAGCAGACAGCATAAATAAGACAGCAGAAAGTAAATCAAAGCCAGACATTTCAGAACATAACTCTAACTCTTCTACTCAAAACAACCCGACATAACAGAAAACCTAGTACCTCCGTAATGTAGGGCCTTAAGGGCCGAATCTATGCGTATGAACTTACCTGTTGCTGCAGAGTTGATAGTCCTGAACGTCTCGGAAATGCTCGAACCTGAACATGCACGTTCAGAAAATAAACAAGCTGCAAATGCTAACAAATAAGTTAGAAGAATTTGTTCCAAACTCATTCAAACCCTTAGAAAAAAATTTGTGTGTTTTCATCTAAAAGCAGTGAGTTTTACCAAAGTATCACTATCCTTTACTCCAACCAAAACTCACTTTAAACTTGTCCAAACTTGTTAGCATTTAAAAGATGCTTACCCTAGTAGAAAAACAGAAAGGAGCCGAGGAGATCGAAGTAGCTTCGATGGCTGATTGACGACTGGAAGAGAGAATGCCGAGAAGAGAATGGAGAAAGAGTAGAGAAGTGAAAATGAAGAGGGTTTCACGTAGGAGGAAGAACTTAGCTTCTTCACCAAGTCGCCAGATGTCACTCAACCATTGGCTATCTCCCACCAACCTTAATTTCTCCCCAATTTACCCTTCCATGCATTTTAAACTTAGTGTTTAGTTTAGTTACACAATAGTTTGGTTCTCCCCTCACTAAATGCTCCAACATTTTACAATGAAGTTGTTATCGTATTTATGGCAATTTAAATCCATACAATAATTCAACAGATTAATACATGGCCTAAATGCCGGGTATTATAGTCTTTCCCTTAATTGTCACATCACACTTGAAGCGGCTAGCATGAGAAGGCCCCTCACGCTCACACCAGTACACGGGGAATTTCAATAATATCAATAACAAAAACAAAAACAATAACAATAATAATAATATTCCGGCCTTGGGCTCTTCCGCTAAAGGGGGCTCTCATTCTGCAAAAATTCTCGATTTAGAATTTTTTTTCTATGTAACACTTGTAACAAATTTTTGTAGCAACTGTAATCTTCTTGAATGAGCTAAAAAATGTAAAAAACAAACACAAAGACAAAGTATGAGAGTAATAGAAAAAAAGCATCCGACTTTTTGTCTAGAAACAGAGATTAACCTCTTGAGCTCCAAATTGTGATAGTGATGCCAAAGCTATTGTGCCACTTCATTTTTTGTATCTTTTTTCGTGGAGAAACAATCATCACTCATGTACGTCTTTCCGTCAATTGTCACATCACACTTGAAGCGGCTAGGATGAGAAGGCCCCGCACGCTCACACAAGTACACGGGGAATTTCAAATTTTTCTTTTGAGCATAATGTTGTAGTTGATGCTTGTACATACCTTTTGGTTCTATCAATAAAAGAAATATGAATTGTAAAAATAAAGCAAAATAAAGATAAAATGGAAAGAGAACTAATGAGTAAGTCAATGACTCCATATTCCATGACAAACTAAGAACAACTCCAAGGGACGATAAATTTGCAAACACAATACAGCATCGATATTATAAAATACTATGTCAACTTTATTGTTATTTTATGTGCATAAGAAAACTCATGCAACTTTCCTTAAAACTAAAACCATAGTTGCATATAAGTGTATTTAACAACAGATTTGTGACTCTCTAAAATCAGTTTACCGTCTATAAATTATTGTTATTAATGTTATTGTTATTATTGTTATTGTTATTATTGTTATTGTTATTGTTGTTATTTTTTTCTGAGCTCACTCTTGTAACAGATTTTTGTAGCAACTGTAATCATCTTGAATGAGCTAAAAAATGAAAGAAAAAAAACACAAATGAGAGTAATAGAAAGAAAGTGCCCTGCTTTTTCTCTAGTAACAGAGATTAACCTCTTGAGCTCCAAATTGTGATAACGATGCCAAAGTTATTCTGGCCACTTCATTTTCCACATCTTTTTTCATGGAGAAAGTATCATCACTCATGTACGTCTTTCCCTCAATTGTCACATCACACTTGAAGAAGCTAGCATAAGAAGGCCCCTCACGCTCACACGAGTACACGGGGAATTTCATTAATAACAATAACAATAACAATAATAATAATATTCCGACCTCATCCTCTTCCCCTAAAGGGGGCGCTCATTCTGCAAAAATTCTCTAGTTAGAATTTTTTTTCTGAGCTAACTCTTTTAATAATTTTTTGTAGCAACTGTAATCATCTTGAATGAGCTAAAATGAAAAAAAAAAAACAAACACAAAGACAAAGTATGTGAGTAATAGAAAGAAAGCACCCTGCTAGATTAACCTCTTGAGCTCCAAATTGTGATGGCGATGCCAAAGCTATTATGGCCACTTTATTTTCCACATCTTTTTTCATGGAGAAAGAATCATCACTCATGTACGTCTTAGCCAAAATTGTCACATCACACTTGAAGCGGCTAGCATGAGAAGGCCCCTTACGCTCACACAAGTACACGGGGAATTTCAATAATAATATTAACAATAACAATAACAATAATAATAATATTCCGACCTTGCCCTCTTTCCTTAAAGAGGGCGCCCATTCTGCAAAAATTCTCTAGTTAGAATTTTTTTTCTGAGCTAACTCTTGTAACTGATTTTTGTAGCAACTGTAATCATCTTGAATGAGCTAAAAAATGAAAAAAAACAAACACAAACACAAAGTATGAGAGTAATAGAAAGAAAGCACCCTGCTTTTTGTCTAGTAACAGAGATTAACCTCTTGAGCTCTAAATTGTGATAGCGATGCCAAAGCTATTTTGGCCACTTCATTTCTGCATCTTTTTTCGTGGAGAAAGAATCATCACTCATGTACGTCTTTCCATCAATTGTCACCTCACACTTGAGTTGGCTAGCATGAGAAGGCCCCTCATAGTCACACGACCACTCGAGGAATTTCAAATTTTTCTTTTGAGCATAATGTTGTAGTTGATGCTCGTACATACTATTTTGTTCTATCAATAAAAGAAAAATGAATTGGAAAAATAAAGCAAAATAAAGATAAAATGGAAAGAGAACTAATGATTAAGTCAATGACTCCATATTCCATGACAAACTAAGAACAACTCCAAGAGACAATAAATTTGCAAAAACAATACAGCATCGATATTATAAAATACTATGTCAACTTTATTGTAATTTTATGTGCATAAGAAATGTGACGGCCTACACCCCGAACCCGTTCGGGGTCTGAGGGTCAAGCCATCACTCCGGGACATAACAGAAAACTCAGACTATATATATATTGTTTTTTGAACATTTTACTTTTAAAACATTGACACAGTGAGAAAGTTCTCTGGAGTAGAAATCAATCGGGAAAAAAAAAACACAGTTAAAACCAAACTGCGGGATACACAACAGATAGATATCAGAATACTCGGGACAGTTTTGGACCACAGGAAATAACAGACTAAAGAAAACAGGGAGACAGATGTAAACTAAACTTTGGACATTTAGAATATTGGGCAAGGAGAAATCTAAAGAGTGTAGGAAGGAATGTTAAAACAGAATTATGAAAACAGTAAAATTGCAGCAGAAAACAAGAAAATAAAGGTGAAGAATAGCAGGAGGACTGGCGGATAGAATAAGAATCATCCTATATGTAGTTTGAAGGTAGTAGTAGAGATGACGTCAGCTGGAAGATGGATGACGTCAGGCGGAAGACATAGGCAGCAAATGAAATCGGATGAGAGGATGACGTCAGCCGGAAGATGGATGACGTCAGCCGGAAGATGGATGACGTCAGCCGGAAGATGGATGACGTCAGCCGGAAGATGGATGACGTCAGCCGGAAGATGGATGACGTCAGCCGGAAGATGGATGACGTCAGCCGGAAGATGGATGACGTCAGCCGGAAGATGGATGACGTCAGCCGGAAGATGGATGACGTCAGCCGGAAGATGGATGACGTCAGCCGGAAGATGGATGACGTCAGCCGGAAGATGGATGACGTCAGCCGGAAGATGGATGACGTCAGCCGGAAGATGGATGACGTCAGCCGGAAGATGGATGACGTCAGCCGGAAGATGGATGACGTCAGCCGGAAGATGGATGACGTCAGCCGGAAGATGGATGACGTCAGCCGGAAGATGGATGACGTCAGCCGGAAGATGGATGACGTCAGCCGGAAGATGGATGACGTCAGCCGGAAGATGGATGACGTCAGCCGGAAGATGGATGACGTCAGCCGGAAGATGGATGACGTCAGCCGGAAGATGGATGACGTCAGCCGGAAGATGGATGACGTCAGCCGGAAGATGGATGACGTCAGCCGGAAGATGGATGACGTCAGCCGGAAGATGGATGACGTCAGCCGGAAGATGGATGACGTCAGCCGGAAGATGGATGACGTCAGCCGGAAGATGGATGACGTCAGCCGGAAGATGGATGACGTCAGCCGGAAGATGGATGACGTCAGCCGGAAGATGGATGACGTCAGCCGGAAGATGGATGACGTCAGCCGGAAGATGGATGACGTCAGCCGGAAGATGGATGACGTCAGCCGGAAGATGGATGACGTCAGCCGGAAGATGGATGACGTCAGCCGGAAGATGGATGACGTCAGCCGGAAGATGGATGACGTCAGCCGGAAGATGGATGACGTCAGCCGGAAGATGGATGACGTCAGCCGGAAGATGGATGACGTCAGCCGGAAGATGGATGACGTCAGCCGGAAGATGGATGACGTCAGCCGGAAGATGGATGACGTCAGCCGGAAGATGGATGACGTCAGCCGGAAGATGGATGACGTCAGCCGGAAGATGGATGACGTCAGCCGGAAGATGGATGACGTCAGCCGGAAGATGGATGACGTCAGCCGGAAGATGGATGACGTCAGCCGGAAGATGGATGACGTCAGCCGGAAGATGGATGACGTCAGCCGGAAGATGGATGACGTCAGCCGGAAGATGGATGACGTCAGCCGGAAGATGGATGACGTCAGCCGGAAGATGGATGACGTCAGCCGGAAGATGGATGACGTCAGCCGGAAGAATACATAGGCAATGAACGAATGCTGGGGCTTGACGTCCAGCCGGAAGATGGATTGACGTCAGCCCAGAAGATATATGGCCGTTTAACCGTAACTCGGCAGAAGAAATAAACCTATGGCAGATACCACTGTTTGGCGGGTAGATGGGAATAAGACAAAATTTGAACAGTTACAATCGGTAGACATAGTTTCAGAGGCAAATTTACAACTTTTTGACAGGATGACACACAGACAGAGAGCATAAACACTAGAAGACATAAACGTCTCAGATTCTCAACCACTTCAAACATTGGTTCTCGAGCACACAGAAGGCCATAACAAAACATAAGAATAATCATACTGCATAGATAGCTCAAAAACCAAAGACCATCCATGCATAGACTAACAGAAAATATTCCAAACCATTTCAGAATACTTCAGAACATAATTCAACTGTCTAATACAGCACAAACAGAAGGCATGGAAGTTGTAGACCTTCAATACCCGATTCTAATCAAGGTTGTAGAACATACTTTACAATTGACAGATTCACAGAAACAGACTGCATGGATAGTTCCAAAACCAGAATTCATCCATGCACAAACTAACAAAAAATATCCCCAAACAATTCTAGAACATTCAGAACATGAATTCAACTGTCAAATACAGTAGTTTTTGAAACTTAGACATTGTGCATTGTTTTAAAATCTGAGGATCAGTACAGAACCTAACATATATTTGCAGAATTTCCAAAACAAAAGTTTTAAATACATAAACAGAACATAGTTTAGAATTTCACTCTCTCAGTCGGGAATTTGTCTGACAGCCACAACCAACCCGAGAGCTCAAACCACCAGCCACCTATTCATCAGACTGAGGCACAAAGTCCTCATTTTTGGGTTCAGTACCTAAATCAGGGAGTTCACCTATGAGTCTAAAACTCAGTAAGAACATATAAAACAATGCAGTGATGCATATGCTATGCATAAACTTTCAGAAAATACAGTGACAGTACAGAACATTACGTTTCAGTAGCAGAGGGGTATAAGTGGGGCTTATAGGGGAACTGGCGAACAGTGGGTGCACTATCAGGCACAAACAGTTATACGGTACAGTACAGAAACAGATCTGGGGGCCAGTCCCCATCCCACACTTAACCGATACATTTCAGTCAGATTTTATCTTGTTTAGTTTCAAACAGTGTACAGAAATCGATTTTGCATGAACTTTTGGTGAAAACGTGTATGCATGAACATTTTCAGTGCCTGAACTTACAATAGCAGACGACAGAAATAACAGAACATACTGTGAAGCAAAACACAGACAACTCAGAACATAAACTATAACGTTTCTACCCAAAACAACCTGACAGAAATGAAACACCTAGTACCTCCGTGATGTAGGGCCAACCTACAGTTATGAACTTACCTGTTATCCACGATGTAGTTAGCTGGAAAGTCTCGGAAATGCACAGATCTGTAACATCCATGTGGAGAAATAAACAAAGTTGCAAATGTTAACTAATAACTTGGAAGATTATGCAGTTAACCCCATTCTGACACGGGGTCCCTTAGAAAAGGGGCCCGTGTACAACCCACAATAATAAGGATAGGTGCTCGGTTGTGTGAAAGTGATAAATATTGAAATAAATGAAGAAAAGACTAAAATAAAAATGCAAGAAAATAACACTAAGTTAGCGAGATATTGCCGATTATAGGATGATGAATATTAGTGAGAAATAAGAGAGAAATAATAAGAAGGAGATGATAGAAGATGATAGAGATGAATGTAAAAGGCAAAGAACTAAAAATAAGTAAATGACATAAAAATAAAAGTGTGTGGATATTGTGAAGCTGAAATGTAGAGGTGGATTTGTGTGTAAAGTGAAGACAATGAAAGTAAAGAAATACCCTTGGTGGATCCGAGGAGCGAGCTTACGGGTTAAGCTCCCGGATACACATTTTCCGTGAAGAAAACGACCACCGTAGGCCGGGGATTTTCGTCCTCGTTTCAACTCCCAAGAGAGAAGATGAGGGAAAGAATAAGAGCTAACCTAGAAACCCAAGCTAGGCTAGCTGTAACGCCCCTAATACTGTACCCGTATTTCCCGTACTATTTTTTTTTTTATCATAATATCTTTAATTAAACTCTAGGCGGAACTTTAAACAGAAATCGAAACCAGAATCGAAATCGGAATTCTGCCCTCGAAAAGTAGCAGCGACTGGTCGCTGCTAATTGCTGCGCCCAGTCGCCGCATGCGCTGCATTGTGCAGCGCTCGATCGCTGCACAATGCAGCGATCGGGCGCTGTATGTTGCAGCGCCCAGTCGCTGCACAGCAGCGACTAGAACCCACTTGCTCTCTGGGATTTCCAGAGAGCAAACACTTCAAACTTTCGGCTCTCTGGAATCCGATTCCAGAGAGCAAATTCTTCTTTCTCCTTCACATTCTAAAAACACTAAACATACGATTCAGACGTACTGCAATACGTGACAAAACTTCCTAAAAACAAATGGCGTGGATAGCTCTAAAAATCGAGCTTATCCGTATCAAACCTACAACATTTCCAAAACATTTCTCTAACGTTTAAATACTGTTTTAAACCAGAATATTTTCTATAAACAGTTTACCCAAAACATTCAAATGTAAACCTATCAACTACCAGAACCAAACATCCTATAACGTCTATACAATTATCCAGTCAAAACATCCCAAAATCTATACATACTATCCCCACGGGTCAGGTGAGCCTCGACTGTGCCAACACACCTCCGCAGCCATCCTCCGTCAACTGAATCATGCCTCAGATGGAGGGACATCGTCCTCACCTGGTACCTCGAAGTCTATGTCACCTACACCATACAACACACTATGAGATAAAATCCCAGTAAGCTCTACGTAAATGCGATTCATGCTGTGCTATGAGTTCATTAAACCATGCTTTATTTTTTTTTATCTTACTATGCAATGCACTATAGGTGTCACCGAGATCCTATACCTTCTAACCGGAGAGAGCTCATCCAGCGGGCGGACTACTCATTCTAGCTAGAAGAGGGGGGTACACGCTTACAACACGTACAGCTGTGCCTGAGCCCCACCTCGCGTGACCTGTAAACTGTATGCCCGAAGGCCTGTATGCCCGAAGGCCTGTATGCCCGAAGACCTGTATGCCCGAAAGCCTGTATGCCCGAAGGCTTGTATGCCCGAAGGCCAATGCTATGCTTTACGTTATCTTTAAATCTCTGTACGGAAATTCATTTTCATGCTTTTCTTTAAAACAAGTGATGTGTGGACAGTTCTCTATCATAAAGTAATCAAGCAATAACAAGGACCATCAAGACTGTAAAAGCATAAACTATAAACTCCTAAGACCTAGCTACCCAAACCGAGCAAAACTAACTACAGGCATCTCTAAAACTCCTCGAGACGACATTCGACGTAAGGTGTAGGCCAATCGGCCAAAGAAGATCACGAGAACTTACCTCATGTCCAAAGCATCTCAAGCTCCGTCCACGAGCACTGTTTTACCTAAGCAATTCACAACGTTTATCTTCAAAACGAGTTTATCCAAAAATCCCGAATTTTTACGATTTCTAACATTTTTCACGAATCGTTCAAACTTCGTCCTATAACGTTCAATACGTCATTTACATCGTTAATCATAATCGAACTATTAATTTCGGACCCTAAATCGACATTTCTATCGAAACCCTAATTGATTAAACTCCGAAAACTCGAAATAAAAGCTCTAAGATTGTAGGTTCATACCTAGAACGTCGATTGGAGGCGAAAGCAAGAAGAAAACGGAACGAACGGGAGGAAAACAGAGGTCGGATCGTTGGATTCCGTCGGCGGCCGAGAGAGTTCGCGAGAGAGAAAGAAAGAAACAGAGAGGAAATGGCGTTCTGGAGAAGAGAAAGAAAGGCTTTGCCTTTTAATAAAAAAAAAATGATTTGTCAAAAGACCAAAATGCCCTTAGCTCTTATTTCTTTTTGTTTCGTCCTTCGTTTCGTTAATCGTCCAGCGATTCGACTTTTCCAAATTTCCATATTTTGCCAATAAGTCCAACTTATTATTTGGGACTTAATAAAACTGTCCGTTCGCAATTTGGACCTCGTTTGCTATTTTTTCCAAAATGTCCATTAAATTACGATAGAGGTAATTACTCGGAATATAGCGTTATTATTCCGAAAATTCCTATAATTTCCTTAAAATTCTTATTATTCGTTAGGATCATAATGACGCTTTCTTTTCGTAAAACGGACCTGATTTGACATATTTACAAAAATGTCATCCAATAATATAATAAATAATATAATATACGAGTCCGTACAACTGGTTATTACACTAGCAATGGAGGCTAACTCTTCTTGGTTCAAGGAACCAAGGAAAAACCAAGCAAAAGCTTAGGAAAATAGGGTATTTTATTGATTTTGGCAAAAAGTTCCATACAAACACTAATGCCATGCATTTATAGAAGTCCTAAGGTGGATTAGGGTTGGAAAGGATGAATTTGGGCCGTTGGATTTGAAGAAAAATGAAGAATGGTCGAAATGGCACGATCTGGTGCACGCAAGGCGCGCCAATCAGCTCGCAGCGCGCGCGCGCCAGTCAGCAATCTGCGCGCGCACAGTTTAGCCAACCCGGGCACGCCACCTCAGCGCCCCGTGCCCCTCTGCCCACGCGCTCCAGTGCGCCTGCCCGCGCGCCTTCAGCTGTCAAGTTTCGATTTCCTCCGTGCCAAAACTTGATCAACGGCCGAATTTTGTCCAAGTCACCAATCCATGCTCTCCCCAACTCTCCTAGCTGCAAAACCATGCCTTTGAATGTGCGCTCTTCTTTGGGCCGGGTATTTCTTTGGACTCGATTTGTGGAGGCCTTTGTTTCCTTGATTAATCCACCACCATGCATCTAACCCTAACTACACAATCTAATGCATGAAATGCAATTATAAAATCCTTACAAAAAGGCTAATGTATGCCAATGAGTTTGAAAAACAAAAATTACAATTTCAAGGCCCGGGAAGACAAATTCCCATAGGGCTAAGTAATGACTCCTACAAGCGATCCATATGCAATCCTTCTTCATAAATTTTTCTACAAAAATAAAAACACGTAATAAATAGAGAATTTAGGTAAGGCACGTGATTCTACTAATTTTCTTTTAATATGCATCCCGAGGCATGTCACATTCAGACTTGTAGAAAACAACGAATGTGTTTCCATACAAAAACCGAGAGTTTTCTCCCAAAATAAGTTAACCTAAAACTTCAGCAAACTCATACTTTTACTTGTCTAAATTTGTTAGCATTAGTAGATGTTTACCTTAGCGGAGGAGCAGAAAGAAATCTGAGGAGATCGAAGTAACTTCGATGATTGTTTGTCGACAGGAAGAGAGAATGTCGAGAAGAGAATAGAAAGAGTAGAGGAAAGAGAGAAGTGGGATTCACGTAGGAAGTGGAGTATGTCTTGTTCAGCAAGTTGCCAAGTGTCGATGGCATATTGGCTCCATCCCACCAACCACAATTCTTACCTAAACAGCCCTCCTCCTTTTGATTCTAACCAACTTTTTAATTGATTTGTTTTGGTTCCACATTAGTCTAGTTCTCCACTAATTATTCCATCAATTTAACCAAAACATTCATTGTATTAAAATAATATTGATCCTGCTCATACGATTCGGGAAAATGATTACATGAGAATTAAATGCCGGGTGCTACAAGAAAACTTATGCAACTTTCCTTAAAACTAAAACAATAGTTGTATATAAGTGTATTTTGCAACAGATTTGTGAATGTCAATAATCAATTTACAGTCGATAAATTATAGTTATTATTGTTATTGTTATTATTATTGTTTTTGTTATTTTTTTCTGAGCTAACTCTTGTAACATATTTTTGAAGCAACTATAATCATCTTGAATGAGCTAAAAAATGAAAAAAACAAACACAAAGACAAAGTATGAGAGTAATAGAAAGAAAGCACCCTACTTTTTGTCTAGTAACAGAGATTAAGCTCTTGATCTCCAAATTGTGATAGCGATGCCAAAGCTATTCTGGCCACTTCATTTTCCACATCTTTTTTCATGGAGAAAGAGTCATGACTCATGTACGTCTTTCCCTCAATTGTCACATCACACTTGAAGCAGCTAGCATGAGAACGCCCCTCACGCTCACACGAGTACATGGGGAATTTCAATAATAACAATAACAATATCAATAATAATAATATTCCGACCTCGACCTCTTCCCCTAAAGGGGGCACGTTCATTCTGCAAAAATTCTCTAGTTAGAATTTTTTTTCTGAGCTAACTCTAGTAACAGATTTTTGTAGCAACTGTAATCATCTTGAATGAGCTAAAAAATTTAAAAAACAAACACAAAGACAAAGTATGATAGTAATAGAAAGAAAGCACCCTGCTTTTTGTCTAGTAACAGAGATTAACCTCTTGAGCTCCAAATTGTGATAGCGATGCCAAAGCTATTCTGACCACTTCATTTTCCACATCTTTTTTCATGGAGAAAGAATCAACAATCATGTACGTCTTTCCCTCAATTGTCACATCACACTTGAAGCGGCTTGCATGAGATGGCCTCTCAAGCTCACACAAGTACACGGGGAATTTCAATAATAACAGTAACAATAACAATAACAATAACAGTAATAATAATATTCTGACCTCGGCCTCTTCCCACAAAGGGGACGTTCATTTTCCAAAAATTCTCTAGTTAGAATTTTTTTTCTGAGCTAACTCTTGTAACAGATTTTTGTAGCAGCTATAATCATCTTGAATGAGCTAAAAATGAAAAAAACAAACACAAAGACAAAGTATGAGAGTAATAGAAAGAAAGCACCCGGCTTTTTGTCTAGTAACAGAGATTAACCTCTTGAGCTCCAAATTGTGATAGCGATGCCAAAGCTATTCTGGTCACTTCATTTTCCACATCTTTTTTCATGGAGAAAGAATCATAACTCATGTACGTCTTTGTAGCGACCCTAATACTGTACCCTCATGTATGTCTACTTTATAATACTTAAACATAAATTAGATCGTTAAAATCATTTGGAAATTGAAAACCATTTAAATCTACCTATAAAAACTATAGAAAACAAATTATATTAAAACCATAAAACAATTTAAAACATTGGCCAACAATTTGAGGGGCAAAAACGTCAAGCCGTGGAAAACAAAGGGGGGGCGATCGATCGCCCTAATGCTAGGGGATCGATCACCCATTAAAAAAATTGAGGGGTGATCGATCGCCCCTCATTGTGGCGATCGATCGCCCATATAAAAGTTTGGGGCGATCGATCGTCCCACTCTCTGGAAAATCCAGAGAGCGGCGATCGATCATGCTGATCGATGGCGATCAATTGGCATGTCCTCTGGAATCTGATTTCTAGAGGACTTGCTCCCCATCCTTTCTTTCTTCATCCTTCTTCCCTGCACATATTCTGTAACACCTAGGAATTTCCTATTACGTGCTTAGCCTAGATTATGCTAAGTATGAGATTAAGGTTAAGTGATGATGGGAATGAGGAATAAGGCAAAGAGAAGAAATGAATGTTGACAAGGTAAAATAAAAGTAAATGGTTGAAGAAAAGTCAAGAGTTGAAAAGTCAAAAGACTTAACAACCAATAGGAAAATTTTGTAAAGGAAATAAATGAATAAAAAGGGGGGAATATAAAGGTTATTCACGTTGGAAATGAAGGAGTAAAGGGGAGGGTTGAAATTGGAATTTTACAGAATTAAGTGGAGGAAAAGAAAAAGAGGAAAAAGTGGTATTAAAAGTTTGTTTTTCTCATTTTTTTCTTCATCTTTTCGGCTCTCTCCCTTCATCCTCCATAGCCGCCCCTTCACCTCTTCCTTTCTTCAATTTCTCAAGGTGATCCCAAGGTAAAATGAGTGGGTTTTGGTTTTATGCACTTTAGGTGAAGTTTGTTGAAGTTTTTAGTGAGTTTTAAGTGATTTTGGTGAGGGTTTGAAAACCCTAATTCATGGAGTCCGAAAATTGAGTTTCAATGTTGGTTTTCTTTCCTATTTTGATCATTTAATTGTTGGATGGATTGGATTAGGTGATTTATGGAGTTAGATTGAGAATTGGAAAGGAGTTTGGGAAAAACTGGTTTTTAACTTAAGTGGGCCGATTCTGTCATTGGCATTTTCGGGTTGGCTAAGTGAATTGTTTGGTTAATTTGAGTGTTTCAATGGATAGGAGACGTTTAGAGGTTTCCGAATTGGGGTGGCACGTCAAAATCCGTTGAAAAATGAGAAAGTTATGATCGTTTGAAGTTTGACGGTCAAATTTGGGTAAAAATCGGGTTTAAGTGTGAGATTGTTTTAATTGTTGGTTAGTTTTAGGTTTAAGAATTTCTTAGAATGTATTGGTAACTTATCAAGCTAAGTTTTCGTTGTTTAGGTGATTGAGCGTGTAATTTGGTCGGATGGAGTGAGCGAGAACGTGGTGAGACACCAGGTAAGTAGTGGTAGAGCTATTCTCTCGCCTTCGGGCCTACACCATAGAACGGTAGGGTTATTTATTTTGTGTTGTGTTTGGTTGCATATTCGTTGGCATGCATCATGGTTTTCAGTTAAACAAAAATACGAGTTTCTTGCATGGTTGTTTGTGAGTGTGAACATAATCAGATAAAGTGAATTGTAAAATGCATCTCAAATAGTGTGCCGTGTCGGGATACGGTGCTGGTATGTAGCACCCCGAAGGGAACTCTATTAGTGACCGGCTAAAATACGCAATCTGGAATAGTGTACCGTGTCGGGATACGGTGCTGGTGTGTAGCACCCCGAATAGAACTCTATGAAGGATGATTGGCTAAAATACGTAAATGTCATGAGTATGAATTCCTAGATGGTTATAGGATTCTACGATCGACGAGGGAGATTATGTATGGCCATCCCAGACGGTTTTGGGATGAGAGCTGTCTAGTCTTGCTCTGGTGATTTTGAGTTTGGCTGTCCTAGACGGTTATGGATGCTTGCCTACTCAAATCACACGGCTTATGAAACGATTAAAGTAACGAACAGCAACGAACAGCAAATAAGCACAACTGAGTGGTAGAAACTGCATGTGTTAGGTTGATTGCATTGTGTTGTTGCATTTGTTATTCCCTACTTGCTAAGCATTATGCTTACGTTTTGTATTCTATGGTGTAGGTGATGAGTTCTTCACAGGTGAGGTAGATGAGTCAGCCAAGGATTAGGCCGCAGTTGGAGGAGTACGGAGTCCGCCGGTGCAGGCTATTGTTGGGGCGTCTTGACCACTGTCTTCCTCGGGTAGTGTGGGAGGGGAATGTCTTGTTGTGGATGGGTTTTTTTGTAAGTGTTTTGTAAAATTTTGTTTTGGAAATAAGTTAGAAAAAGTGGAAGGTTTGTTGTAAATGCTTTCTTAAATGTTTTGGAAAGTTTTGTTGTAAATGATTTTATTTTGCAAGTCGATTGTGTTTAAAACTATTTTCGTAATGGTCATAAGTATTTGGGGCTTGAAACTAGTTTGATTTTTGGTTTTAAATTGCAGGTTTTGGTTTATCAAATTTTAGGCATTACGCCGTCCGTTTTGATTTTAAATTTTTTAAAAATGTCGTTTTAAACGCGGGTTGGGTTTGCAATGTGACGCACCGAGCCGGGACGGGTTCAAATGAGTTTCAGAAATCATGCAACATTTTCTTATCTTTACATAGGTTGTCACCGAGATCTCAACCCGCTAAATGGAGAGGGCACATCTTGCGGTTGGACAACCCTTTCCACCTAGCGGAGGGGGGTACATACTTGTAACACGCACAGCCATGCCTGAGCCCCACCTCGCATGACCATATGACATACATGGGTTCTTATTAGATGCGGTATTGTGACCGGCCCTTCTCAGCCTTCACAATAGGTCAACAGCCCCCTTTCAGGCCACATCGCCATTTTCTTAAAAACATAGTGCGGAAATTCATTTTCTATGCATAATTGAAAACCGTGATGCATGGACAATTACGTGCTTAAAGTAAACATACATCATACATACCATCGAGACAATAAAAGCATATCCTATAAAAGAACTAATCTTAACTACCCAACCAAAGCATTTAAACAAACAATTCCACAATAACCCTCGACGTGACTTTGATATACGGTGTAGGCCAATCGGCCAGAGTAAGTCACGAGAACTTACCTCGTGCGCATTGAACTTCTAGCTCCGTCCACGAGCGTCGTTTACCTAAGGCAATTTCACAATATTTGTCGTTAAAACGAGTCAAAACCAATAAACGTCTAAACTTACGAAACTCTTGACTAATGAAATTTCCTAAAACTCTAATTTAACTCATTGAGGCATTTTTTATCGAGCGATTCACGCTCGACACCTCAAAACTTCCATTAACAGAGTTTTCCAAATCTCAAAAATTCATCAAACCTTAATATTCCACAACAAATAGACCAACCTTCGTCCAATACGCTCAATATGTCCATTATATTCATAAATACGGTAACTCTATCGATTTCAAACATAAAATCACGTTTTTTGCAAAACCCTAAATGAAACCCTAATCGTTTAAACTCCGTAAAAATTAAAATAAACCTTTCTAAAACCTTAGAATCGTACCTAGGGTAGGGATTGGAGAAGAAAACGTGAAGAACGGACGTTGATTGGAGAGGAAACGCCTTTGGAAGAGAGAGATCGCCGTGAGGGAGAAAGAAATCGCCGAAGGAGAGAGGGAGAAACACAGAGAGGGAGAAACACAGAGAAGTCGTGAAGTGGTGGAGGAAGAAGAAGGAAATTGTGATTTTAATAAAATTGTCTTGGCAAATTACCTTTTTGCCCTTCCTTTGATTTTCTATTCGTTTCGTCCTTTGTTTCGTTATTTAGCTAACGATTCGGTTTCTCCAAACTTTCTTATTTTGCCAATAAATCCAACTTATTACTAGGGTTCCATTAAAACTGTCCGTTCGCAAATCAGACCTCTTTTACTATTTTTACCACAACGTCCTTTTTATTTACGAGAAACGTAATTTCCATAAAATTAACGTTACAACTCCTAAAATTCCCAAAATTTTCTTAAAATCCATATTAATTATTAGGATTCTAATAACGCTTTCTTTTCATGAAACCGACTTAATTTAACAGAATAACAAAAATATCATTATATAAACAATTTACAAAATCCCGTAAAGAATCAGGTGTTACAGTTTTTCCCTCAATTGTCACATCACACTTGAAGCGGCTAGCATGAGAAGGCCCTTCTCGCTCACACCAAGACTTGGGGAATTTCAATAATATCAATAACAATAACAATAATAGCAATAATAATAATATTCCGACCTCGGCCTCTTCCCCTTAAGGGGGCGCTCATTCTGCAAAAATTCACTAGTTAGAATTTTTTTTTGAGCTAACTCTTGTAACAGATTTTTGTAGCAACTGTAATCATCTTGAATGAGCTAAAAAATGAAAAAAACAAACACAAAGACAAAGTATGAGAGTAATAGAAAAAAAACACCCTATTTTTTGTCTAGTAACAGAGATTAACCTGTTGAGCTCCAAATTGTGATAGCGATGCCAAAGCTATTCTGGCCACTTCATTTTCTGCATCTTTTTTCGTGGAGAAAGAATCGTCACTCATGTACGTCTTTCCGTCAATTGTCACATCATACTTGAAGCGGCTAGAATGAGAAGGCCCCGCACGCTCACACGAAAACACGGGGAATTTAAAATTTTTCTTTTGAGCATAATGTTGTTGTTGATGCTTGTACATACCTTTTGGTTCTATCAATAAAAGAAATGTCAATTGTAAAAATAAAGCAAAATAATTAAAAAATGGAAAGAGAACTAATGAGTAAGTCAATGACTCCTTATTCCATGACAAACTAAGAACAACTCCAAGAGACAATAAATTTGCAAAAACAATACAACATCGATATTATAAAATACTATGTCAACTTTATTGTTATTTTATGTGCATAAGAAAACTTATGCAACTTTCCTTAAAACTAAAACCATTGTTGCATATAAGTGTATTTAGCAACAGATTTGTGACTGTCTAAAATCAATTTACCGTGTAACACCCGGCATTTTGGCCATGTAATAATCTGTTGAATTATTGTATGGATTTAAATTGCCATAAATACGATAACAACTTCATTGTAAAATGTTGAAGCATTTAGTGAGGGGAGAACCAAACTAATGTGTAACTAAACTAAACACTAAGTTTAAAATGCATGGAAGGGTAAATTGGAGAGAAATTAAGGTTGGTGGGAGATAGCCAATGGTTGAGTGACATCTGGCGACTTGGTGAAGAAGCTAAGTTCTTCCTCCTACGTGAAACCTTCAATTCACTTCTCTACTTCTTCTCTTCTTTCTCTGTTCTCTCTCTTGCAGGCGATTGAAACAAAGCTCCACACTTTGCTTCTCCTGCATTTTTCTGTTTTCTTCCGTGAAGGTTCACAAACTACTGAAACCGAGACGTTCAAGACTTCTGACACCGCAACAGACAGGTAAGTTCATACGCATAGATTAGGCCCTTAAAGCCTTACATCACGGAGGTACTAGGTTTTCTGTTATGTCGGGTTGTTTTGGGTAGAAGAGTTAGAGTTATGTTCTGAAATGTCTGGCTTTGATTTACTTTCTGCTGTCTTATTTCTGCTGTCTGCCTGTTTATGTTCAAGCACCGTTCATACATACACGTTTTCTCTGAAAGACATGCAAATGTTTTCTGTACACTGTTTGAAACTAAATAAGATAAAATCTGACTGAAATGAACCGGTTAAGTGCGGGACGGGGACTGACCCACTGTTACTGTACTGTTATATATATGTATACTGTATTATTGTATGTGCCTATCGTGCACTCACTAATTCTACAGATTGTCAGTTCCTCTATAAGCCCCATTTATTCCTCTCTGCCACTGAAACATAATGTACTATACTGTCACTGTATTTCTTAAAACCGCATGCATAGCATTTTGCATCACTGCATATCTATTATGTTCTTACTGAGTTTTAGACTCATAGGTGAACTCTCTGATGTAGGTACTGAACCTGGAAATGAGGACTTTGTGCCTTAGTCAGATGAATAGGTGGCTGGTGGTTTGAGCTCTCGGGGGTGGTTGCTGCAGCCAGACACAAATTTTGTCCTGAGGTTTAAATTTTTAAAGCATAGTCTATATCTGTAAAGTTTTCTGAAAACTCTGGCTTCGTTGTAAAAACTCTGTAAAAACTTCCGTTTTGGGAAAGTCTACAAATATATGTTAGGTTCTGTACTGATCCTCAGATTTTAAAACAATGTAAAGATTTTGATGTCTAAGTTTTTAAAACTACTGTATTTGACAGTTGAATTCATGTTCTGAATATTCTGGAATTGTTTGGGATATTATCTATTAGCTTGTGTATGGATGACTTCTGGTTTTAGAGTTATCCATGCAGTCTGTTTTCTTGAAAATCCTGTCGTGTTCCTTTAAACATGTGTTCAAGTTATGTTTTTTTTTAAATCAGTCTCTGAAGTTTGAAGTTTTTATGCCTTCTGTTGTGCTCGAGAACCACGTTTTGAATTGGTTTGAGAATCTGAGTCTTTCATGTTTTTTTTCTGTTCTTTTTTTTATGCTCTCTTTTGGTAAGTCTTCCTGTTAAAAGCTGTCAAACTTTGTCTTTAAAAATATGTCTTCCGATTACATCTACCGGTAGGAATTTTGCCTACATCTACCGTCTGACGTCATCTATTTTGTCTTATTACATCCACCGGTGAACTCAATTCTGTTTGTAGTTCACATCCACCGGTTATCACTGTTCATCTTTTGTCGTATCTGCATCCACTGACAAACAGTAATTCTGTTTTAGGTTTTGCTCCTGCTGATTCCGTTTATTGCCTGCTTCTTCCGGTGACGTCATCCATCTTCCGGCTGACGTCATCATCTTCTGCTGATTACGTTTACTATCTGTATCTGCCTATGACGTCATCACATCTTCTGATGACGTCATCACACATTCCGATTCCATCTGCTGCCTACATCTTCTGATGACATCATCCACATCATCCGGCCACGTCATCTTCCTAAATCTTCCAGTATCATTTCTGCTTGCATCCACCGATTCCACTCGATGCCTGCTTCTTCCGTCAACGCCTTCTGCCAGTTTATTTACTTTTGTTTTCATCACTTCCTGCTTTTCTTCTATCATCCATTTTGCGTTCCGATTCTGTTAACTGTTTTCCCGTTTGATTTCGAATCCAGAGAACTTTCTCTCCCTCTGTAAATGTTTTAAAAGTTTAATGTACACAAACAAAAATATAGTCCTCGTTTTCTATTATCTGTCCCGGAGTGATGGCTTCGATCCCGGACCCCGATCGGGTTCGGTTTCGGGCAGTCACATACCGTCTATAAATTATTGTTATTATTGTTATTGTTATTGTTTTTATTATTATTGTTGTTATTTGTTTTTTATCTAACTCTTGTAACAAATTTTTGTAGCAACTGTAATCATCTTGAATGAGCTAAAAAATGAAAAAAACAAACACAAAGACAAAGTATGAGAGTAATAGAAAAATAGGAAATTATCGATTTGAACCCTGAACTATACACATTTTTTCAATTCGGCCCCTGTACTAAAGAAACCGACAAACCGAACCCTATACTTTGATTCTGTTATCAGTTTTGACATTCTATCAACAATTTTATTAGACTTTCATTGAAAAAAGTACCAAATGATCGTAGATTCAGTTGACAGTTTTACCACATGTTCATTACTTAATGACAAGATAATCTGTAAATTTTTGTGATTTTTTAACACATCTACGATTTATTGTAATTTTATTCTAGTATGTTTTAAAAATATTACAATAAATAATACAAGTTTTAAAAAAAGGCGAAAATTTTTCTATTATCTACATATAATATTGTGAACATTTGGAAAAAGTTTCAAATAAATCCAATGTCTTTTGGTATTTTGTTAAATTTATCTCAATTTCTTTTTCACTTTATAAATTAATTTTTAAACAAATACCAAAAAATATTTGATTTGTTTGAAAACTTTTTCACATGTTGAGCTTATTATGGGTAGATAATAGAAAAAGTTCCGTGATTTTCTAAAATTTGTATGATTTATTATAATATTTTTATAAAATACTAAAATAAAATCCCAATAAATTGTACATGTGTTAAAAAATCACGACAATTTTCAGACTAACTTCTCATTAAATAGTGAATATGTGGTAAAACTTTCAATTGAATTTAAAATCGTTTGTTAGTTTTTTCAATGAGGGTTTAATGAAATTGTTGATAGAAGGTCAAAACTGATAACAGAATCAAAGTACAGGGTTTGATTTGCCGATTTTTTTAGTACAGGGGCCGAAATGAAAAAACGTGTATAGTACAGGGTTCAAATCGATAATTATCCTAGAAAAAAAGCACCCTATTTTTTGTCTAGTAATAGAGATTAACCTCTTGAGCTCCAAATTGTGATAGCGATGCCAAAGCTATTCTGGCCACTTCATTTTCGTGGAGAAAGAATCAACACTCATGTACGTCTTTCCGTCAATTGTCATATCACACTTAAAGTGGCTAGAATGAGAAGGCCCCGCACGCTCACACGAGTACACGGGAAATTTCTGTAACACCCGGAAAATTTTGACTACGTGTTTAGACTTAAGTTAGTGATGTATGAGAGCACTTTGTGAGGGGTTTAGGGTTTAGAAGGTTATTAGAAGAGAAAGGTGATTAGTGGAAGTTTGACAAGTCAAACCCAATTGTGATTGGTGGAGAGTTTGAGTGTGACTTGTCAATGTGATAACCAAGCAAATTGTGAAGGTGATGGGAAGAAAAAGTGATGGTTTAGTGGTAGGTTTGGCGTTGGATGAAAGGTGAAAAAGGGGAGGGTTAAATGCTAAATTGACTTGGTGCATTAAATGAAAAAAAGAAAAAAAAAAAAGAAAAGAATGGTTTATTTTTCACTCATCTTCCTCTCCTCCATCGTGTCTCTCTCTTTTCCTCCATAGCCGACGTTTCCTCTCCTTCCTTCTTCAATCTTTCAAGGGGATTTCAAGGTAAAATCGATTGGGTTTTATTTTGCATAGTTTTAGATGAAGTTTGAGAGTGTTTTTGGGAGTTTTAGTTGGATTTTAAGAATGTTGGAAAACCCTAGGTTAGGGATTCCGAAATTGCGTGTAGATGTAGATTCTTCCTGGATTTTGAAGTTAGTTGTGAATTGGAGTGATTAGGTTGTTCGCGTGGTAGTTTTTTTTTTCTAGGTCAACTTTAGAATACGTTTACTAGTGGAAGATTTATCTTAAAGTGGAAGCTTATATTGTTCAAATAATGCATAAGTGATTGAAAATTGAGGATAAAACAAAATAAGTATGCGATGGATCTTGATAAAACTGCAAATAATAAATATTTTGGAAAATCAAATCTAAAAACGACAAACACATAATTATGTCGCCAACTTGTCAGAATCTTTGAATATGACATTACTTATACTGATC
>CM039505.1:21077926-21090949 GCA_022432975.1 Begonia masoniana | reverse complement strand
CCCTCGCCTAACACATGTTTGATCTGGTAGCCTCGAAGTCCAAGCTCTAGCTTCAATGTCAAAGAATAGGGCACATTCTAATACCCGACACAATAAGTTCATCTTGATCTCCCCGTGTTCAACCCCTCCATAAACTGATGCACTTTGTCTCATTGTCGCTGACAAGAACGCGTGCAAATCGTGATAAAGCCTCGAATTTTGAATGATAGCACAACTGAACATGTCGCTTCAGCTGCTCTAAAACTTCGGTCTCTGAGCCCCCTCACCGTGCGGCTGAAATACTTGTCAAAGAATAGTTCCTTGACCATTCCCATGTACTACCCCTTTTCCCAGCAAGATTGTCCGATCTGGGATTGGGCCGTGAGCCCAATATCCTCCTCTCACGGCTTTGTTTGGCGAGAACTTCCCGAAGGTCACCCAAACACTGGATTGCGCCTCGCCGTAAGCACTTTACTTCCGAGTCTTATGGGATTCCGTTTCCAATTGTGGCTCCCAAACGCGTCTTGCTACCTTGGTGCAGCTTCTCGTTACTATGTTTTCTTCCCCATACTTTCCCAAGCTCTGTTGTGATTGTGACAACCCCTCTTTACGATCCTGATTCCCTATACCCGAGTCCAGTATTCGCCTACACTCGCTTATGTCCGAGGTTTCCCCCAACCGAATGTTTTGCCCCCAAACCCGAGGTTTGCCCCGGCAGTCGTACACATACGTTTCGCATTGTGTCGATCCATCACCCCCCGTCGGGGGGCCCTCGTCCTCGTTTGCCATATTTCCGGTTGGGTACGGCTTTGATACCATTTGTAACTACCCTTATCCCAGCAAGATATTGTCCCACTCTGGGGATTGGGCCGTTGCCCAATTTCCTCCCCCACGCCTTGTTTGGCGAGAACTTCCCCGAATCACCCACCTAGAATTGCTCTCGCCGAAGCACGTTACTTCGGAGTTCGTATTGGATCTGTCCAATTGTGCTAAAACACGCTGTCTTGCTATTTTGAAGGGTCTCTTTACATATGTTTCATTTCCACATACTTTCCCCACGCGCATGTGGGGTTGTAACGACCCCCTTTTTTACGACCGTTCACCTTTCCGTTCGCCGGCGTGGACGTACCGCCATCCGGGGTTGCCATGTTCTGCAGCCATCGTCCCATACGTGCATATTCGATCTCACAATCACCCCCACCTCGGAGCCAAAGTCCTCGTTGGCCACATTTCCGGTTGGGTACAGCTCTGATACCATTTGTAAACGACCCCGTCGCCCACAAGATATTGTTCCCATCTGGGGATTGGCCGCAGCCCAGATATCCTCCCCTCACGGGCTTGTTTGTGCGAGAACTTCCCGAAGGTCACCCAACCTGGAATTGCTCCGCTCTCGCCGAAGCACTTTAAACTTCGGATCTTATGGGATCCGTGTGCCAATGTGTGCTCCAAAACGGTCTGGCTATCTTGGGAGGGTCTCTTTACATATTTTTTCATTC
This sequence comes from Begonia masoniana, assembly GCA_022432975.1. NCBI lineage: Eukaryota > Viridiplantae > Streptophyta > Magnoliopsida > Cucurbitales > Begoniaceae > Begonia > Begonia masoniana. The sequence goes on along the minus strand of CM039505.1, from coordinate 21,089,474 downwards.
CCACATACTCTCCCCAAGCGATGTGGGATTGTGACAGCCCCCCTCTTTACGACCCGATTCGCCTATACTCGAGTCCGGATTTGCCTACACTCCGGTCTTAGTCCCGAGTTGCCCCGCACCGAGGTTTGCCGCCGCAGTCGTCACATACTTTCGCATTCGAGTCCATCAAATCACTCCCCTCGAGGGGCCCAACGTGCCCCTCGTTGCCACATTCCGTTGTGTACAGTCCTGATACCATTTTTAACGACCTTCTCCACAAGATATTGTCCGCATCTGGGGATTGGGCCATTGCCCATTCCTCGCCCACTGCTTTGTTTGGGAGAACTTCCCGGAAGGTCCCCAACCTGGAATTGCTCTCGCCAAGCACTTTTAACTGCTAGTTCTTATGGTATTACGTTGCCAATTTGTGCCCCAAAACGCGTCTTGCTATGTTGGAGGGTCTGCTTTATAGTGTTGCATTCCACAACTTCCTCCAAGCGGATGTGGGATTGTGACACCCCTTTTTTACGACCTGTCACCTTTTCGGTTCGCGCCGCGCCGACGTACCGCCATCTGGGTCCGTTCGTGCACCATCGTAGCATACATGCATAATTCGGGTCATTCACATCCCAGGTCATAATCGAGACCTCCGTCGTCGACTTGTCGAAATCCGCACCAAAAACGGGCATCTATTGCAAATGGAAAGTGACGAGGCCACCTTCCGTTCCCAGCGCGCTGTCATACCAGCATTCCTCCATCAGCCCTGATACATTCCTCGCAAAACCGTTGGATCTGATGATCGGCCGTCGAATCCTGGAGGACGTAGTCTTTGACTTCTGGCATGCCCTGTTGTTATAATTACCAATTCTTGGGCCCTCTGATTCCTCTCGGTTCCCAAGCTCTCAATCTTTGTGCTTGGGCTCCCATGTGTTGAGCTGACGGCCCACAATTCTGTAAGTCTGTCTAAGAAGGCGTCGTCTTCTAGGATCTTTTTCCTCAAAAAAGAAAAAGAAAGACCATTTTGTATAAAGCCCTAAAAAGTTAAGCGATAATCCTAAGAACAAAACAAATAAATAACAATAGAACGTACTTGTACAGTTAGAAGAATGGCTTCGCGTAGTGGCATCGCAGTCAGCAGTCTACAGACACCGTTTTTAAAACTCAGGGCTCTGATACCATAACTGTAGCGACCCTAACACTGTACCCAATTTTTACCGTATTATTTTTTTTTATCCTAATAACTTTAATTCATTTAGGCGTGCGGAATTAAAGCGAAACCAAAATTTGTGAACATTCGAATCTATTTTTTACAACCACGAATAAAGCTTTAAAACAATTAAAAGAAAACAGTAATTACACTTAAAAACATAAAAAGCAGGAGAAAAAAAAACAGAGGGCAAAAGGGGCACTCTCCCTAAATGAGGGGCGATCGATCGCCCATCAGCGTTCGCTGGTTTTGCCAGCGTCTCGCCTCACCATGCGATCACGATCGCGGCCGACCAAAGAGGGTGATCGATCGCCCATTTTGTTCGATCATCGCCCACCTCTGGAATTCTTCCAGAGCTTGGCGACCACGGGCGATCGATCCCCACCCTTGGGCTATCGATCGACAGTCCTCCGAGATTCCCCAGATTACTTGGCGCACCCTCTTTTTCCCTTCTTCCCGTTCTTTTTCTTCTCCTTCACTTCCTTCTTTCTCTGCCTGCATAACCCTAGAAAAAAAAACATTATAAACTCCTCTTAACAATTCTCAACCCATTCAATACATACCTCAACATGCTCATTATATCTCCATTCTCTCACTCAATTAACTCAAGTCACAATTCAAACAAATAACTTTCTTTATAAAAAACAAACCGCGTTGAGATGTTTTTAAAACCGAACATTTCCCTAATACGCCAACAATTACAAACACATTCCAAACGCTTAAAAACTCAAAACATAACCTATCCAATATCCAGAACCAAACATCCTATAATGATCTATCTGTACAAGTATTTTACCTAAACAGTTTCTATCCAAAATAGCCCAAAATACCTACATACATTCCCACGGGTCATAAACGGCTCGACTGCGCCAGCACACCTCTGCGATCATTCTTCGTCAACTGAACTCAGGCTTTGGGAGGAGGAACATTGTTCTCACCTGTCTCGTTATGCACCTACACCATACAGACACACTATGAGCTAAAGGCTCAGTAAGTTCCATAAATATAAATGCATGCTGTGCGTATGAGTTTCAGAAATCATGCAACATTTTCTTATCATACGTCGTAGACAGAATGTCACCGAGGTCTCAGCCTATTAGATGGAAATGACACATCCCGCGGTCGGACTGCCCTCTTCACCTAACCGGGGGGGGTTACACGCTCGCACCCGTAAAAGCCGTGCCTTAGCCCCACCTCGCGTAACCAGATACAGATTATATTGATTCATTACGTTCATTCATTTCATTTCTTAAACACGTGCAGAAATCTGTTTTCATGCTATTTTAAAATGCGTGATGCATGAACAGTTATAGGCATAAAATAAACAAACATCATACATACCTTCAAGACTATAAAACATAACCTATAAAAGAACTAACCCTATCTACCCGACCAAAGCATATAAACAAACAACTCTCTAGAGATCCTCGACGCGACATCGACATACGGTGTAGGCCACTTGGCCAAGTAAGTCACGAGAACTTACCTCGTGCGCACTGAACTTCGAGCTCCGTCCACGAGCATTGTTTGTCAGAGACAAAACACAACAATCGTCGTTCAAACGAGATTTAAACCGTTAAACGTCCAAATTTAACGAAACCTTAACTAAGTAAATTCTCCTAAAATTCTAACTTAGCTCAATGAGGCATTCTATCGAGAAATTCACGCTCGTAAATTTCTAAACTCCATTGACGGAGATTCTCAAACCTAAAAATCTGGTTTTTCAACCTAAACACTGAATACACTCTGGATTTCGTCCAATAACGTTTAATTCATTCAATAGATTCACCAATACGGTAACCCTACCGAATCTATACTATGTGCTGAACTGCATCTTCATCTTCCATTAGGGCAAAAACTCTAGGCGCCACTCTCGCTCGGTTTGCATCCGGCGGCATAGGACAATCTTTAATCAAATGACTAACCTTGTCGTACCTGAAACATCGGCCCGTGAATAACTTACACTCGCTGTAGTGGTTCCTCTGGCAGGTGAAACATAGGGGAGCTTGAGGAGCCCCTTGAGGTCGCTTTCCCCTTTCCTTGGTCGTCATTTGGATTGAAGGGTCTCTTCACACTTTTCTGTTGTTGCTGCCCTCCCATGTTCTGCTATGGCTGCCACCCCCTATTCTATCGCGGTTGAGGCTGAGCCTCTCTGATAGACTTCCCTGGTTGTTTGCATTGCCCTTGCACCGCTATCTCAACCTCTTCCAGTTCCAAGGCCTTAGCTGCCACCTCGGAATAAGGTATGTTATGAATTCCTGCGGTCTTCACTCCCCTGAAAAGATTTGGCTTTAGCCTTGAACAAATTGGTGAATCTTGTCTTCTTCATCATCCACCAGACGGGGTGCAAATCGTGACAATGCTTCAAACTACAGATGTAGTCCGCCACAGAACTGGTTTGGCGTAGTTGCATAAACTCCATCTTTTTGTTGGCCCGAACCGCTCGGCTAAAGTACTTGTCAAAGAAGGCCATCTTGAACCAAGCCCAAGTCATAGTTTCCATGTTAGTAGTGCACTGAATTGAGTCCCACCAATGCCTTGCATCCAGTACAAGATGAAAAACAGCACATGTGATTTTGTCCCTGTAACACGCCTAATACTGTACCCATTTTTACCCGTATAAATTTTTCATTTTATTTACACTTTAAGCGGAAATCAATTCGGAATTGAAGTCAACGTTGTAAACCACTTAAAACAAAATCATTTATAACTTAAAACTATTTAAAAACAATTAATAAAAATAATTAAAACATTTATCAAACTTGGGAGGGCAAAACCGGAAAGCAGAGGAAAAACGAAGCGGCGACTAATCGCTGCAGGCGCTGCGCAATGCAGCGCCCGATCGCTGCCTTGTGCAGCGACCAGTCGCTGCACATTGCAGCGACCAATTCCCTCTCTGGAATCCGAGATTCCAGAGAGCAATCCAATAATCCATACACATTCTTCCCTTCACTTCCATCCCGAAACTTATCTCATTTTCATGTCATCAATCAACGAATTTAAACATCCTAAACATACGTTAAACTTTCGTAAAAACGAACTGCATGGATACGTTTAAAAGTTGTCTAATCCTCCTGTTTCAAATTCCAAGCACTTCCAGTAAAAACTATAAAAACACGAATTATAAACAGATTTCCAAAAAAGTTTAAAACATCAAATATGAACCTAACATCTATCCATATCCAAACATCCTAACATGTTCGTCTATACATACGTATCATCCATTAAAAAAATAATAAATGAAAATAATAATTGTTTTATTGTTTTTATTCTTAAATGTTTTTAATTTAAATTATTTTCTTTAGTTCTCTTTACCTTAAATACGTTTTATTAAAAGATTTTCAAATGGTTTTTCGCTTAATGGTTCTTCGCTTAAACGTTAGGTTTAAGTTTATTAGTTAAAAAAAAATAATACGGGAAAATAAAGGGTTACGTTAAGGGTCGTTACAATGTCAAATTAAGTCGGCTTCATAAAAAGAAAGCGTTATTACGATCCTAATAATTAATATGGATTTTGAGAAAATTTAGGAATTTTAGGAGTCGTAACGCTAATTTTACGAGAATTACGTTTCTCGTGATTTAAAGGACGTTGGGGTAAAAATAGTAAACGAGGTCTGTTTTATGAACGGACAATTTTAATAGAACCCTAGTAATAAGTCGGAGTTATTGGTGAAATAAGGAAATTTGGAGAAACCAAATCGTTAGCTAATTAATGAAACGAATGACGAAACAAATAGAAAATCAAAGGAAGGGCAAAATGGTAATTTTCCAAGCCAAAATTAATAAAATCACAAATCCTTCTTCTTCTCCAGCACTCCACGCGAAACTTCCTCTGTGTTTTCCTCCAGGCGACTTTTCATCGCCTCCTTTCACGGTGACTCCCATTCCAACGACGGTTCCTCCTCCGTTGACTCGTTTTCTCTTCGCGATTTCTTCCCCAAACAACATCTAGGTAAGGTTCTACGGTTTTTGAAAGTTTATTCGTAGTTTTCAGGTCGTTTAACAATTAGGGTTTCGTTTAGGGTGTCGTTAAAAATGTGATTTAGGGTTTGAAATTTATAGGTTTACCGTGTTTCTGGATATAGTGGACATATTGGGCGTATTGGACGAAGGTTGGTCTATTCATTGTGGAATATTAGGTTTGTTGAATTTTGAGGTTTGGAAAACTCCATTAATGGAGGTTTTGAGGTGTCGAGCGTGAATCGCTCGATGAAAATGCTTCAATGAGTTAAATTAGAATTTTAGGAAATTTCTTTAGTTAAGAGTTTCATAAGTTTAGACGTTATTGGTTTAGATTCGTTTTAACGACCATGTTGTGAAATTTCCTTAGGTGAACAAAGCTCGTGGACGGAGCTTGGATTTCAACAGACACGAGGTAAGTTTTCGTGACTTACTTTGACCGATTAGCCTACACTGTACGTTGAAGTCGCGTCGAGGATCCTTGGTGATTTGTTTGTTTAAATATTTTGGTTGGGTAGTTAGGATTAGTCTTTCTTTTTATATTATGCTTTATTGTCTCGATGGTATGTATGATGTATGTTTACTTTATGCATTTAACTGTTCATGCATCATGTCTTTTAAAATAGCATGAAAACGGATTTCTACACGTGTTTAAGAAAATAAAACGAACGAACGAAATGAATCTACGTAATCTGTTATCTGGTCAATCGAGGTGGGGCTCAGGCATGGCTGTTACAGATGTAAGCGTGTACCCCCCTCCGCTAAGTAGAAAGGGTTGTCCAACCGCTGGACGGGCCCTTTCCATTTAGCAGGCTGAGATCTCGGTGACATTCTGTCTGCGACGTAATGATAAGAAAATGTTGCATGATTTTGAACCTCATACGCATAGCATGCATTGCATTTATTAAACTTGTTGAGCCTTTAGCTCATAGTTGTCTGTATGGTGTAGGTGATTTCGAAACAGGTGAGGACGACGATCCTCCACCCGATGTACAGGATGGTTGAAGAAGAACGGCTGTGGTGGTGTGCATGGGCAGTCGACACGTGTTATGACCCGTGGGGATGTAAGTAAGAGTTTTGAGGGTGTTTGGGTTATTTTGGTCTAAGGGTGGGTTAGATAGGTTAATTGTATAGTTAGATACATTTTAGGTTGCCGATCTGGATAATGGATTGATGTTTATAAAATGTTTACTGTTGTTTGATGAACTGCTGGATTGTTGAATTTTGTAGGGTTTTGTTTGATTTTAAATAGTTCCACGCAGTTCATTTTCACGAGATTTTATTATGTTTTGAATGTGGGTTGAGGGGATGGTCGTTGGTTTATGAGTTGATGATTTTGAAAGGTTTTCAGTACGTATGTGATGTTGAGGTTTTAGAGGAAAAATGTGGAAGTGAAATTGTTCAAGGGATGAAGAGAAAAGGGAGGCAAACTCCCTGGAATTTGGATTCCATGGAGGTTGCCGAACGATTGCCTAAGGTGGCGATCGCTCGGCAAAAATGATCGGCACTCTCTGGAAAATCCAGAGAGTGTGGTTATCGATCGCCTGGTGATCGATCACCCCCCTTATTTTTGGTATTGCCGATCGATCGGCTGAAATGGCCGATCGATCGGCCATGATATTTTTATGGGCAGTTGCCCCTTTTGTCCTCCAAATGTTGGCCAATAGTTTTTAATTGTTTTATTTCAATTGTTTTAAGTTTTATTTAAGGCATTTTGAAATAGCTTTTGAACAATTTTAACGATTTAAATTTCGCTCAAATATTATGAAGTTTATATAGGAATTATAAAAAAATAAATAATAATACGGGTAAATATGAGTACAGTGTTAGAGTCGTTACAGTTATGGTATCAGAGCCCCCGGGTTTTAAAAACGGTTTTGTAGACTGCTCGACTGTGCATGCCACTACACGGACGTCCTTCTTCAACTGTAAGTATGTTTAAAAGCTTTATTTGATTTCAATTTCTTAGGATTATTTGTTTTAACTTTTATAGGAGTCGTATAAGATGGTTCGAGGAAAAGATCCTAGAGACGAGGCTTTAGACCGACTTACAGATTCGCTGGACCGTCAGGCCCAGCATATGGACAGGCAAGCACAACAGATCGAACGTCTAGTGAACCGTGAAGATCGTATGGCCCGAGAGGTGGTCGTTCCAAACCATCAGGGCATGGAGAGATTTCAAAAATTACAGCCTCCGGTGTTCAACGGACAGTCATCGAACCCGTCTTTAGCTGAAGAATGGATCCGAACTATGGAAGATATGCTAGGATACGCGGAGGTAGAGAACGGGAGTAAGGTGGCTTACGTCACCTTCCATTTGGCATTGGATGCCCATTTTTGGTGGGACTTGATTAAAGCAACAACGGACGTGACTGTTATGACTTGAGAGCGGTTCAAGACCGTATTTTTCGATAAGTATTTCAGTCGCACTGTGAGGGTGGCTAAGAGGAACGAGTTTATGCAGCTGAAGCAGACGGGGTCAGTTGCAGATTATATAAGAAGGTTTAAGGCTTTGTCACGATTTGCGCTTCATCTTGTAAGCGACAATGAAAATAAGGTGCATCAATTTATGGAGGGCATGAATCCGGAAATCCGGATGCATGTGGTAGTGTCAGGAATTCAAGCTGTACCCTATTCAGATGTCGCATCTAGAGCCTTGGATTGCGAGGCTGCCAGAGCGACTTGCATTAAGCCGAGGGAGCCAGCTAAGGGCTTCTTCCGTGAGATCCATCCCCAGTCACAGAACTGACGTTGGCAGCCTAGAGTATAACAACCTCAGCAACAACAGAGAGGTGTCAAGAGACCTTCTGAAGGGGGTAACGATCGAGGGAAAGGAAAGCAAGTAAAGGGGGCTCCTCAGATACCTTGGTGCCCCAAATGTCAACGAGAACACAGTGGAGAGTGCCGAGTTGGCACTAATAAATGTTACAGATGTGGTGAAGTTGGCCATTACGTCAGGGATTACCTGAGGCCGGGTCGAGATCAGTTTGGTGGAGATCAGAGAAGAGTCATGCCGAGAATCTTTGCCTTTATTGAGCCTGGCGATATCGACGATGAAGCCCATCCTGCGGTTATTGCAGGTACTATTTGATTATGGGTGTGGCTGTATTTTCTTTAGTAGATACAGGGGCTACGCACTCTTTTGTTTCCACTGCTTGTGTGTCTAGACTGAAGCTTGTGCCTGAGTTAGTAGAATGTGAATATAGTGTGATGCTACCTTCAGGAGAGCATATGCAGTCAGGTCATGTTGTCAAGGGCAATATTGTATCAGTTGGGAACAATACCCTTTATGCTCGCCTGATTGTTATGGGCATAGAACACTATGATCTTATTTTAGGGATGAACTGGCTTTCACAACACTTTGCCACCATCAATTGCCGATCAGGGATTGTGACATTTCGGCCCCCAGATAAAGCCGAGTTTGCTTTTCAGGCAGCGGTAGGATGAGAGGGTTGCCTGTTCCTATTCCATGAAGGTCAATGAGCAGTTTAAAGGTGAGTGCTCTATTTATCTGGCCACAGTAGTTGATACTCAATTGCTCAGTTGAGTAAAGCCGAATGACATTCCTATAGTCAGAGAATTCTCTGAGATATTCCTTGATGATCTTCCTGGATTACCGCCAGACAGGGAGATTGAATTTACCATTGATGTATATCCGAGCTCCGCGCCAGTGTCTAAGAATCCATACAGATTGGCGCTTGCTGAATTGAGAGAGTTAAAAACTCAGCTTGAAGAGTTACTGGATAAGGGTTTCATACGACCCAGTTTTTCATCCTAGGGTGCGCCCGTTCTGTTTGTTAAGAAGAAGGACGGGACTCTCAGGATGTGCGTGGATTACAGAGAGCTGAATAAGCTTACAGTGAAGAATAAGTATCCACTACCCCGAATCGATGATTTATTTGACCAGCTGCAAGGTGCCCGAGTGTTTTCCAGAATTGACCTACGCTCGGGTTATTATCAGTTGAAGGTCCGGAAGGAAGATGTTCAGAAAACTGCGTTTCGAACGAGGTACGGGCATTATGAGTTCCTTGTTATGTCTTTTGGACTTACTAATGCCCCTGCAGCGTTTATGGATTTGATGAACCGCGTATTCAAGGAGTACCTGGACAAATTCGTTGTTGTTTTCATCGACGATATTATGATTTATTCTAAGACGAAGGAGGAGCATGAAGAGCAATTGCGGATTGTTCTAGGGATCTTACAACGACACCAGCTACATCCGAAGTTCTCCAAATGCGAATTTTGGCTGGATCAAGTTAGTTTCTTGGCCATATCATATCACAGGAAGGAGTTTCTGTGGATTCGAGTAAAATTCAGGTGGTCAGAGATTGGCCACAGCCTAAAAATGTGCGAGAGGTGGCTAGATTTCTCGGGTTTGCTGGCTACCATCGGAAGTTCATAGAAGGATTCTTGAAAATTGCAGTTCTTCTCTCCACGCTTAACTTGGAAGAATGAAAGGTTTATCTGGTCGGCTGCTTGTTATGGGAGTTTTACGGAGTTGAAGCAGAAGTTGACCACAGCTCCAGTTCTAATGCTGCCTGTTGAAGGTAATAAATTCAGTATTTTCTGTGATGCGTCTGGAGTTGGACTGGTTGTGTATTGATGCCGGAAGGAAAGGTTATGCTTATGCTTCTCGGTAGTTGAAGCCGTATGAGCAGAATTATCCTACGCACGACCTGGAGTTAGCAGCTGTGGTTCTTCGCACTGAAGATTTGGAGACATTATTTATATAGGCAACAGTGCGAGATATTTTCTGACCACAAAGAGCTTGAAGTATTTGTTTACGCATAAGGAGCTTAATATTGCGTTAGAGAAGGGGGCTAGAGTTCGTCAAAGACTATGAGTTTGAGATTAAGTACATCCCGAGAAAGGCGAACAAGGTCGCTGATGCTTTGAGCCGAATGCCTACTTGCGAGTCAGCCTTCACTTGCAGCGATGTCAGTTACATTGCGGTCTGAGATTGAAAAGTTGATGTTGAGATTGTGGCAGAGTTGTCCAGTATGCTCACTAACATTTCTCTCAGGCCGACTATTCTGGATAAGATACGTGAAGCTCAGCAGAAAGATGTGGAGTGTGAGGAGCTTCGATTGAACATGACATCTGGAGACTTGTCTGATTTTAACTTGTCAGACGACGGTATTTTGAAGTTCAGGCATAGATGGTACGTGCCTAACGACGAAGAATTGAAGAAAGAGATTTTGGCCGAAGCACATTCTTCAGCTTATTCTGTGCACCCGAGAAGTACCAAGATGTACCGGGATTTAAAACAACACTTTTGGTGGCCGAACATGAAGAGGGAAGTTGCTAAATATGTTGAAACCTGTTTAGTTTGTCAACAGGTAAAGGCAGAACACCAGAGACCGACGAAACATTACAACCACTGTCGATTCCGGAGTGGAAATGGGAGCAGATCTCCATGGATTTTATTGTGGGGCTCCCGAGGACGACAAAAAGATATGACGGCATCTGGGTGATTGTGGACCGATTGACAAAGTCGGCTCACTTTTTATCTGTGAAGATGACGTCTTCTATGGATCAGCTTGCCAATCTTTATGTACAGGAGATTGTTAAGCTGCATGGAGTGCCAGTTTCTATTGTCTCAGACAGAGATCCGAGATTCACTTTTAAGTTCTGGAAGAGTCTGCACAAAGCTATGGGGACTCAGCTAAATTTCAGCGCGGCATTTCATCCTCAGACTGATGGTTAGACAGAGAGGACGAATCAGATTCTGGAGGATATGCTCAGAGCTTGTGTGTTGGAATTTCAGGGATCGTGGAGCACGTATTTGCCACTGATCGAGTTCTCTTACAACAACAGCTTCCAGGCTACCATTGGTATGGCTCCGTATGAAGCTTTGTATGGTCGAAAGTGTAGACCTCCACTATATTGGGACGAGGTTGGTGAAGCCAGTATTGTTGGTCTCGAGATTCTACAGCAAACGGCAGAAAAGATTGCCGTTATCAGACAGCGTATCGAGATAGCTCAGAGTCGACAGAAGAACTACGCTGACACAAGAAGAAGAGAACTGGAATTTGAAGAAGGTGATGAGGTCTGTTAAAGATTTCTCCGTTCAAGAGAGTCATGCGATTCGGAAGGAGGGGCAAGCTAAACCCTCGATATGTGGGGCCTTCCCTATTTTGAAGAAGATCGGGAAGATGGCGTATCGACTACAGTTTCCAGCTTCAATGGAAGGCGTCCACAATGTATTTCACGTGTCTATACTTCGAAAGTGTTGGCGCGATCCTCGCATTTGTGGAGGCAGAGAGGACTTTTTGTCGCTGTCACCATCGCAGACATTATAAAGTATTTACAGAAGTCCGTCCTGAGAAACGTGTTTTTTGCAGGATCAATTCATGGACGCCTACGCAAACTCTAGAAGCCTAGTGCTGATGAAGTGGTATT
>CM039505.1:21056550-21077826 GCA_022432975.1 Begonia masoniana | reverse complement strand
CAGGTTACGAAAAAATAATACAGTAGGATGTGAATAAAAGAACCACACCCCTTCAACCTGTAAAACGTCTAACTTAGGGTTTAACTACCGACAGAAATTCCCGACAACATAAAACTAGTTACATCCGTATGTAGGCCTAAGGGTGCAAACCTATACGTATTGAACTACCTGGTGTTCGAAAAGCAGCAAGATTTGCTCGTGAAACCCCGGGTTAATGACCTTTTCCGAACCTATGACGTGCACGAAAGGAAAAAGAACAGCTGCGCAACACCATGTATAACTAATACTCATGTAGAATAAGGTCCAAATCCATTTTGTGTGCAAACCTTTAGAAAACAAACCAATGTGTTTCCTCATGTAAAATAACAGGTAGTGCACTCACAAAATGTACTCGTAACTCAACAATCTCAACATCAAACTTTTCAATCTCAGACCGCAATGTAACTGACATCGCTGCAAGTGAAGGCTGACTCGCAGTAGGCATTCGGCTCAAAGCATCAGCGACCTTGTTCGCCTTTCTCGGATGGTACTTAATCTCAAACTCATAGTCTTTGACGAACTCTAGCCACCTTCTCTAACGCATATTAAGCTCCTTATGCGTAAACAAATACTTCAAGCTCTTGTGGTCAGAAAATATCTCGCACTGTTGCCTATATAAATAATGTCTCCAAATCTTCAGTGCGAAGACCACAGCTGCTAACTCCAGGTCGTGCGTAGGATAATTCTGCTCATACGGCTTCAACTACCGAGAAGCATAAGCATAACCTTTCCTTCCGGCATCAATACACAACCAAGTCCAACTCCAGACGCATCACAGAAAATACTGAATTTATTACCTTCAACAGGCAGCATTAGAACTGGAGCTGTGGTCAACTTCTGCTTCAACTCCGTAAAACTCCCATAACAAGCAGCCGACCAGATAAACCTTTCATTCTTCCAAGTTAAGCGTGAGAGAAGAACTGCAATTTTCAAGAATCCTTCTATGAACTTCCGATGGTAGCCAGCAAACCCGAGAAATCTAGCCACCTCTCGCACATTTTTAGGCTGTGGCCAATCTCTGACCACCTGAATTTTACTCGAATCCACAGAAACTCCTTCCTGTGATATGATATGGCCAAGAAAACTAACTTGATCCAGCCAAAATTCGCATTTGGAGAACTTCGGATGTAGCTGGTGTCGTTGTAAGATCCCTAGAACAATCCGCAATTGCTCTTCATGCTCCTCCTTCGTCTTAGAATAAATCATAATATCGTCGATGAAAACAACAACGAATTTGTCCAGGTACTCCTTGAATACGCGGTTCATCAAATCCATAAACGCTGCAGGGGCATTAGTAAGTCCAAAAGACATAACAAGGAACTCATAATGCCCGTACCTCGTTCGAAACGCAGTTTTCTGAACATCTTCCTTCCGGACCTTCAACTGATAATAACCCGAGCGTAGGTCAATTCTGGAAAACACTCGGGCACCTTGCAGCTGGTCAAATAAATCATCGATTCGGGGTAGTGGATACTTATTCTTCACTGTAAGCTTATTCAGCTCTCTGTAATCCACGCACATCCTGAGAGTCCCGTCCTTCTTCTTAACAAACAGAACGGGCGCACCCTAGGATGAAAAACTGGGTCGTATGAAACCCTTATCCAGTAACTCTTCAAGCTGAGTTTTTAACTCTCTCAATTCAGCAAGCGCCAATCTGTATGGATTCTTAGACACTGGCGCGGAGCTCGGATATACATCAATGGTAAATTCAATCTCCCTGTCTGGCGGTAATCCAGGAAGATCATCAAGGAATATCTCAGAGAATTCTCTGACTATAGGAATGTCATTCGGCTTTACTCAACTGAGCAATTGAGTATCAACTACTGTGGCCAGATAAATAGAGCACTCACCTTTAAACTGCTCATTGACCTTCATGGAATAGGAAACAGGCAACCCTCTCATCCTACTCGCTGCCTGAAAAGCAAACTCGGCTTTATCTGGGGGCCGAAATGTCACAATCCCTGATCGGCAATTGATGGTGGCAAAGTGTTGTGAAAGCCAGTTCATCCCTAAAATAAGATCATAGTGTTCTATGCCCATAACAATCAGGCGAGCATAAAGGGTATTGTTCCCAACTGATACAATATTGCCCTTGACAACATGACCTGACTGCATATGCTCTCCTGAAGGTAGCATCACACTATATTCACATTCTACTAACTCAGGCACAAGCTTCAGTCTAGACACACAAGCAGTGGAAACAAAAGAGTGCGTAGCCCCTGTATCTACTAAAGAAAATACAGCCACACCCATAATCAAAATAGTACCTGCAATAACCGCAGGATGGGCTTCATCGTCGATATCGCCAGGCTCAATAAAGGCAAAGATTCTCGGCATGACTCTTCTCTGATCTCCACCAAACTGATCTCGACCCGGCCTCAGGTAATCCCTGACGTAATGGCCAACTTCACCACATCTGTAACATTTATTAGTGCCAACTCGGCACTCTCCACTGTGTTCTCGTTGACATTTGGGGCACCAAGGTATCTGAGGAGCCCCCTTTACTTGCTTTCCTTTCCCTCGATCGTTACCCCCTTCAGAAGGTCTCTTGACACCTCTCTGTTGTTGCTGAGGTTGTTATACTCTAGGCTGCCAACCTCAGTTCTGTGACTGGGGATGGATCTCACGGAAGAAGCCCTTAGCTGGCTCCCTCGGCTTAATGCAAGTCGCTCTGGCAGCCTCGAAATCCAAGGCTCTAGATGCGACATCTGAATAGGGTACATCTTGAATTCCTGACACTACCACATGCATCCGGATTTCCGGATTCATGCCCTCCATAAATTGATGCACCTTATTTTCATTGTCGCTTACAAGATGAAGCGCAAATCGTGACAAAGCCTTAAACCTTCTTATATAATCTGCAACTGACCCCGTCTGCTTCAGCTGCATAAACTCGTTCCTCTTAGCCACCCTCACAGTGCGACTGAAATACTTATCGAAAAATACGGTCTTGAACCGCTCTCAAGTCATAACAGTCACGTCCGTTGTTGCTTTAATCAAGTCCCACCAAAAATGGGCATCCAATGCCAAATGGAAGGTGACGTAAGCCACCTTACTCCCGTTCTCTACCTCCGCGTATCCTAGCATATCTTCCATAGTTCGGATCCATTCTTCAGCTAAAGACGGGTTCGATGACTGTCCGTTGAACACCGGAGGCTGTAATTTTTGAAATCTCTCCATGCCCTGATGGTTTGGAACGACCACCTCTCGGGCCATACGATCTTCACGGTTCACTAGACGTTCGATCTGTTGTGCTTGCCTGTCCATATGCTGGGCCTGACGGTCCAGCGAATCTGTAAGTCGGTCTAAAGCCTCGTCTCTAGGATCTTTTCCTCGAACCATCTTATACGACTCCTATAAAAGTTAAAACAAATAATCCTAAGAAATTGAAATCAAATAAAGCTTTTAAACATACTTACAGTTGAAGAAGGACGTCCGTGTAGTGGCATGCACAGTCGAGCAGTCTACAAAACCGTTTTTAAAACCCGGGGGCTCTGATACCATAACTGTAACGACTCTAACACTGTACTCATATTTACCCGTATTATTTATTTATTTTTTTATAATTCCTATATAAACTTCATAATATTTGAGCGAAATTTAAATCGTTAAAATTGTTCAAAAGCTATTTCAAAATGCCTTAAATAAAACTTAAAACAATTGAAATAAAACAATTAAAAACTATTGGCCAACATTTGGAGGACAAAAGGGGCAACTGCCCATAAAAATATCATGGCCGATCGATCGGCCATTTCAGCCGATCGATCGGCAATACCAAAAATAAGGGGGGTGATCGATCACCAGGCGATCGATAACCACACTCTCTGGATTTTCCAGAGAGTGCCGATCATTTTTGCCGAGCGATCGCCACCTTAGGCAATCGTTCGGCAACCTCCATGGAATCCAAATTCCAGGGAGTTTGCCTCCCTTTTTCTCTTCATCCCTTGAACAATTTCACTTCCACATTTTTCCTCTAAAACCTCAACATAACATACGTACTGAAAACCTTTCAAAATCATCAACTCATAAACCAACGACCATCCCCTCAACCCACATTCAAAACATAATAAAATCTCGTGAAAATGAACTGCGTGGAACTATTTAAAAATCAAACAAAACCCTACAAAATTCAACAATCCAGCAGTTCATCAAACAACAGTAAACATTTTATAAACATCAATCCATTATCCAGATCGGCAACCTAAAATGTATCTAACTATACAATTAACCTATCTAACCCACCCTTAGACCAAAATAACCCAAACACCCTCAAAACTCTTACTTACATCCCCACGGGTCATAACACGTGTCGACTGCCCATGCACACCACCACAGCCGTTCTTCTTCAACCATCCTGTACATCGGGTGGAGGATCGTCGTCCTCACCTGTTTCGAAATCACCTACACCATACAGACAACTATGAGCTAAAGGCTCAACAAGTTTAATAAATGCAATGCATGCTATGCGTATGAGGTTCAAAAATCATGCAACATTTTCTTATCATTACGTCGCAGACAGAATGTCACCGAGATCTCAGCCTGCTAAATGGAAAGGGCCCGTCCAGCGGTTGGACAACCCTTTCTACTTAGCGGAGGGGGGTACACGCTTACATCTGTAACAGCCATGCCTGAGCCCCACCTCGATTGACCAGATAACAGATTACGTAGATTCATTTCGTTCGTTCGTTTTATTTTCTTAAACACGTGTAGAAATCCGTTTTCATGCTATTTTAAAAGACATGATGCATGAACAGTTAAATGCATAAAGTAAACATACATCATACATACCATCGAGACAATAAAGCATAATATAAAAAGAAAGACTAATCCTAACTACCCAACCAAAATATTTAAACAAACAAATCACCAAGGATCCTCGACGCGACTTCAACGTACAGTGTAGGCTAATCGGTCAAAGTAAGTCACGAAAACTTACCTCGTGTCTGTTGAAATCCAAGCTCCGTCCACGAGCTTTGTTCACCTAAGGAAATTTCACAACATGGTCGTTAAAACGAATCTAAACCAATAAACGTCTAAACTTATGAAACTCTTAACTAAAGAAATTTCCTAAAATTCTAATTTAACTCATTGAAGCATTTTCATCGAGCGATTCACGCTCGACACCTCAAAACCTCCATTAATGGAGTTTTCCAAACCTCAAAAATTCAACAAACCTTAATATTCCACAATGAATAGACCAACCTTCGTCCAATACGCCCAATATGTCCACTATATCCAGAAACACGGTAAACCTATAAATTTCAAACCCTAAATCACATTTTTAACGACACCCTAAACGAAACCCTAATTGTTAAACGACCTGAAAACTACGAATAAACTTTCAAAAACCGTAGAACCTTACCTAGAATGTTGTTTGGGGAAGAAATCGCGAAGAAAACGAGTCAACGGAGGAGGAACCGTCGTTGGAATGGGAGTCACCGTGAAAGGAGGCGATGAAAAGTCGCCTGGAGGAAAACACAGAGGAAGTTTCGCGTGGAGTGCTGGAGAAGAAGAAGGATTTGTGATTTTATTAATTTTGGCTTGGAAAATTACCATTTTGCCCTTCCTTTGATTTTCTATTTGTTTCGTCATTCGTTTCATTAATTAGCTAACGATTTGGTTTCTCCAAATTTCCTTATTTCACCAATAACTCCGACTTATTACTAGGGTTCTATTAAAATTGTCCGTTCATAAAACAGACCTCGTTTACTATTTTTACCCCAACGTCCTTTAAATCACGAGAAACGTAATTCTCGTAAAATTAGCGTTACGACTCCTAAATTCCTAAATTTTCTCAAAATCCATATTAATTATTAGGATCGTAATAACGCTTTCTTTTTATGAAGCCGACTTAATTTGACATTGTAACGACCCTTAACGTAACCCTTTATTTTCCCGTATTATTTTTTTTTAACTAATAAACTTAAACCTAACGTTTAAGCGAAGAACCATTAAGCGAAAAACCATTTGAAAATCTTTTAATAAAACGTATTTAAGGTAAAGAGAACTAAAGAAAATAATTTAAATTAAAAACATTTAAGAATAAAAACAATAAAACAATTATTATTTTCATTTATTATTTTTTTAATGGATGATACGTATGTATAGACGAACATGTTAGGATGTTTGGATATGGATAGATGTTAGGTTCATATTTGATGTTTTAAACTTTTTGGAAATCTGTTTATAATTCGTGTTTTTATAGTTTTTACTGGAAGTGCTTGGAATTTGAAACAGGAGGATTAGACAACTTTTAAACGTATCCATGCAGTTCGTTTTTACGAAAGTTTAACGTATGTTTAGGATGTTTAAATTCGTTGATTGATGACATGAAAATGAGATAAGTTTCGGGATGGAAGTGAAGGGAAGAATGTGTATGGATTATTGGATTGCTCTCTGGAATCTCGGATTCCAGAGAGGGAATTGGTCGCTGCAATGTGCAGCGACTGGTCGCTGCACAAGGCAGCGATCGGGCGCTGCATTGCGCAGCGCCTGCAGCGATTAGTCGCCGCTTCGTTTTTCCTCTGCTTTCCGGTTTTGCCCTCCCAAGTTTGATAAATGTTTTAATTATTTTTATTAATTGTTTTTAAATAGTTTTAAGTTATAAATGATTTTGTTTTAAGTGGTTTACAACGTTGACTTCAATTCCGAATTGATTTCCGCTTAAAGTGTAAAATAAAAATGAAAAATTTATACGGGTAAAAATGGGTACAGTATTAGGCGTGTTACAGGGACAAAATCACATGTGCTGTTTTTCATCTTGTACTGGATGCAAGGCATTGGTGGGACTCAATTCAGTGCACTACTAACATGGAAACTATGACTTGGGCTTGGTTCAAGATGGCCTTCTTTGACAAGTACTTTAGCCGAGCGGTTCGGGCCAACAAAAAGATGGAGTTTATGCAACTACGCCAAACCAGTTCTGTGGCGGACTACATCTGTAAGTTTGAAGCATTGTCACGATTTGCACCCCGTCTGGTGGATGATGAAGAAGACAAGATTCACCAATTTGTTCAAGGGCTAAAGCCAAATCTTTTCAGGGGAGTGAAGACCGCAGGAATTCATAACATACCTTATTCCGAGGTGGCAGCTAAGGCCTTGGAACTGGAAGAGGTTGAGATAGCGGTGCAAGGGCAATGCAAACAACCAGGGAAGTCTATCAGAGAGGCTCAGCCTCAACCGCGATAGAATAGGGGGTGGCAGCCATAGCAGAACATGGGAGGGCAGCAACAACAGAAAAGTGTGAAGAGACCCTTCAATCCAAATGACGACCAAGGAAAGGGAAAGCGACCTCAAGGGGCTCCTCAAGCTCCCCTATGTTTCACCTGCCAGAGGAACCACTACAGCGAGTGTAAGTTATTCACGGGCCGATGTTTCAGGTACGACAAGGTTAGTCATTTGATTAAAGATTGTCCTATGCCGCCGGATGCAAACCGAGCGAGAGTGGCGCCTAGAGTTTTTGCCCTAATGGAAGATGAAGATGCAGTTCAGCACATAGTTATAGATTCGGTAGGGTTACCGTATTGGTGAATCTATTGAATGAATTAAACGTTATTGGACGAAATCCAGAGTGTATTCAGTGTTTAGGTTGAAAAACCAGATTTTTAGGTTTGAGAATCTCCGTCAATGGAGTTTAGAAATTTACGAGCGTGAATTTCTCGATAGAATGCCTCATTGAGCTAAGTTAGAATTTTAGGAGAATTTACTTAGTTAAGGTTTCGTTAAATTTGGACGTTTAACGGTTTAAATCTCGTTTGAACGACGATTGTTGTGTTTTGTCTCTGACAAACAATGCTCGTGGACGGAGCTCGAAGTTCAGTGCGCACGAGGTAAGTTCTCGTGACTTACTTGGCCAAGTGGCCTACACCGTATGTCGATGTCGCGTCGAGGATCTCTAGAGAGTTGTTTGTTTATATGCTTTGGTCGGGTAGATAGGGTTAGTTCTTTTATAGGTTATGTTTTTATAGTCTTGAAGGTATGTATGATGTTTGTTTATTTTATGCCTATAACTGTTCATGCATCACGCATTTTAAAATAGCATGAAAACAGATTTCTGCACGTGTTTAAGAAAATGAAATGAATGAACGTAATGAATCAATATAATCTGTATCTGGTTACGCGAGGTGGGGCTAAGGCACGGCTTTTACGGGTGCGAGCGTGTAACCCCCCCCCGGTTAGGTGAAGAGGGCAGTCCGACCGCGGGATGTGTCATTTCCATCTAATAGGCTGAGACCTCGGTGACATTCTGTCTACGACGTAATGATAAGAAAATGTTGCATGATTTCTGAAACTCATACGCACAGCATGCATTTATATTTATGGAACTTACTGAGCCTTTAGCTCATAGTGTGTCTGTATGGTGTAGGTGATAACGAGACAGGTGAGAACAATGTTCCTCCTCCCAAAGCCTGAGTTCAGTTGACGAAGAATGATCGCAGAGGTGTGCTGGCGCAGTCGAGCCGTTTATGACCCGTGGGAATGTATGTAGGTATTTTGGGCTATTTTGGATAGAAACTGTTTAGGTAAAATACTTGTACAGATAGATCATTATAGGATGTTTGGTTCTGGATATTGGATAGGTTATGTTTTGAGTTTTTAAGCGTTTTGGAAATGTGTTTTGTAAATGTTTGGTATTAGGGAAATGTTCGGTTTTTAAACATATCAACGCGGTTTGTTTTTATAAAAACGTATTTGGTTTGAATTGTGACTTGAGTTAATTAGAGTGAGATAATGGAGATATATGAGCATGTTGAGGTATGTATTGAAATGGGTTTGAGAATTGTTAAGAGGAGTTTATAATTGTAGGGTTATGCAGGAAGAGAAAGAAGGAAGTAGAAGGAGAAGAAAGAAAGGGAAGAAGGAAAAAGAGAGGTGCGCCAGTCCTCTGGAAATCCGGAGGACATGGCGATCGATCGCCCAAGGGTGGGGATCGATCGCCCGTGGTCGCCAAGCTCTGGAAGAATTCCAGAGCGTGTGGCGATTGATCGCCCAAAATGGGCGATCGATCACCCCTCTTTGGTCGCCGCGATCCGTGATCGCATGGTGAGGCGAACGCTGGCAAAACCAGCGAACGCTGATGGGCGATCGATCGCCCCTTCATTTTAGGGGGCGATTGCCCCTTTTGCCTCCTGTTTTTTCTTTTCTCCTGCTTCTTATGTTTTTAAGTTTTAATTAATGTTTTCTTTTAATTGTTTTAAAGCTTTATTTCGTGGTTGTCAAAATAGATTCGAATGTTTCACAAATTTTGGTTTCCGCTTTAAATTCCGCTTAAATGCAATTAAAGTTATTAGGATAAAAAAAAATAATACGGGAAAATTGGGTACAGTGTTAGGGTCGCTACAGTTATGGTATCAGAGCCCCTGAGTTTTAAAAACGGTTCTGTAGACTGCTCGACTGCGCATGCCACTACGCGAACGTCCTTCTTCAACTGTAAGTACGTTCTATGTTATTTATTTGTTTTTGTTTCTTAGGATTATCTGCTTAACTTTTATAGGCTTTATACAAAATGGTTCGAGGAAAAGATCCTAGAGACGACGCCTTAGACAGACTTACAGAATTGTTGGACCGTCAGTCTCAACACATGGACCGACAGGCACAACAGATTGAGAGCTTGGTGAACCGAGAGAATCAGAGGGCCCAAGAATTGGTAGTTCCTAACAATCAGGGCATGCAGAAGTTCCAAAGCCTACGTCCTCCAGTATTCGACGGCCGATCATCAGATCCAACGGTTGCTGAGGAATGTATCAGGGTGATGGAGGATATGCTAGGTTATGCAGAGGCTGGGAACGGGAGCAAGGTGGCCTACGTCACTTTCCATTTGGCACTAGATGCCCGTTTTTGGTGGGATTCGATCAAGTCGACGACGGATGTATCGATTATGACCTGGGATGTGATGACCCGAATATGCATGTATGGGTACGATGGCTGCACGAACCGGAACCCAGATGGCGGTACGTCGGCGCGGGCGAACCGAAAGGTGACAGGTCGTAAAAAAGGGGGTCGTCACAATCCCACATCGCTTGGGGAAGTATGTGGAAATGAAACACAT
Source organism: Begonia masoniana (assembly GCA_022432975.1). Classification (NCBI taxonomy): domain Eukaryota; kingdom Viridiplantae; phylum Streptophyta; class Magnoliopsida; order Cucurbitales; family Begoniaceae; genus Begonia; species Begonia masoniana. Next base: position 21,067,739 of record CM039505.1, on the reverse strand, counting down.
GTAAAGAGACCCTTCCAACATAGCAAGACGCGTTTTGGGGCACAATTGGCAACTTATCCCATAAGAACTCCGAAGTTAAAAGTGCTTCGGCGAGAGCAATTCCAGGTTGGGTGACCTTCCGGGAAGTTCTCGCCAAACAAAGCCGTGAGGGGAGGATATTGGGCAATGGCCCAATCCCCAGAGCGGACAATATCTTGCTGGGATAAGGTCGTTACAAATGGTATCAGAGACTGTACCCAACCGGAAATGTGGCCAACGAGGACGTTGGGCCCCTCGAGGGGGAGTGATTGTGATGACTCGAATGCGAACGTATGTGTACGACTGCGGGGCAAACCTCGGGTTGCGGGGCAAACCTCGGGACCTAAGCCGAGTGTAGGCAAATCCCGGACTCGAGTATAGGCGAATCCCGGGTCGTAAAGAGGGGGGCTGTCACAATCCCACATCGCTTGGGGAAGTATGTGGAAATGAAACATATGTAAAGAGACCCTCCCAAGATAGCAAGACCCGTTTTGGAGCACAATTGGCAACGGATCCCATAAGAACTCCGAAGTTAAAAGTGCTTCGGCGAGAGCAATTCCAGGTAGGGTGACCTTCCGGGAAGTTCTCGCCAAACAAAGCCGTGAGGGGAGGATATTGGGCTGCGGCCCAATCCCCAGAGCGGACAATATCTTGCTGGGATACGGGGTCGTTACAAATGGTATCAGAGCCTGTACCCAACCGGAAATGTGGCCAACGAGGACGTTGGGCTCCCGAGGGGGGGTGATTGTGATGACTCGAATATGCACGTATGGGTACGATGGCTGCACGAACTGGAACCCGGATGGCGGTACGTCCACGCCGGCGAACCGGAAGGTGAAAGGTCGTAAAAAAGGGGGTCGTTACAATCCCACATCGCTTGGGGAAGTATGTGGAAATGAAACATATGTAAAGAGACCCTTCCAACATAGCAAGACGCGTTTTGAAGCACAATTGGCAACAGATCCCATAAGAACTCCGAAGTTAAAAGTGCTTCGGCGAGAGCAATTCTAGGTTGGGTGACCTTCCGGGAAGTTCTCGCCAAACAAGGCCGTGAGGGGAGGATATTGGGCAACGGCCCAATCCCCAGAGTGGACAATATCTTGCTGGGATAAGGGGTCGTTACAAATGGTATCAAAGCCTGTACCCAACCGGAAATATGGCCAACGAGGACGATGGGCCCCCCGAGGGGGTGATTGTGATGACCCGAATGCGAACGTATGTGTACGACTGCGGGGCAAACCTCGGGTTGCGGGGCAAACCTTAGGTTGCGGGGCAAACCTCGGGACCTAAGCCGAGTGTAGGCGAATCCTGGACTCGAGTATAGGTGAATCCCGGATCGTAAAGAGGGGGTTGTCACAATCACACATCGCTTGGGAAAGTATGTGGAAATGAAACATATGTAAAGAGACCTTCCCAAGATAGCAAGACGCGTTTTGGAGCACAATTGGCAACGGATCCCATAAGAACTCCGAAGTTAAAAGTGCTTCGGCGAGAGCAATTCCAGGTTGGGTGACCTTCCGGGAAGTTCTCGCCAAACAAAGCCGTGAGAGGAGGATATTGGGCTACGGCCCAATCCCCAGAGCGGACAATATCTTGCTGGGAAAAGGGGTCGTTACATGGGAATGGTTCAAGACCGTATTCTTTGACAAGTATTTCAGCCGCACGGTGAGGGTGGCTAAGAGAAACGAGTTTAGGCAGCTGAAGCAGACATGTTCAGTTGCTGATTATATTCAAAAATTCGAGGCTTTATCACGATTTGCACCGCGTCTTGTCAGCGACAATGAAGACAAAGTGCATCAGTTTATGGAGGGGCTGAACCCGGAGATCAAGATGAACATTATTGTGTCGGGTATTATAGACGTGCCCTATTCTGACATTGCAGCTAGAGCTCTGGACTTCGAGGCTACCAGATCAACATGTGTTAGGCCGAGGGAGCCAGCTAAGGGCTTCTTCCGTGAGATCCGCCCTCAGTCTCAGAACTGAGGTTGGCAACCCAGAGCACCACAGCCCCAGCAGCAGCAACAAAGGGGTGTAAAGAGGCCTCTAGAGGGAGGCAACAATCGAGGCAGGGGCAAACAAGTACAGGGGACTTCTCAGATACCCTGGTGCCCTAAATGTCAGCGAGAGCACAGTGAAGAGTGCCGGGTTGTGACTAACAAATGCTATAGATGTGGTGAAGTCGGCCATTATGTAAGAGATTGCCCAAAGCCAGGCCGTGATCAGTTGAGTGGAAACCAGAGGAGTGTTATGCCGAGGATCTTTACGTTTATCGAGCCTGGAGATATCGATGACGAGGCTCAGCACTCGGTGATAGCAGGTACTATATTGATTAGGGGCGTAGCTGTATTTTCGTTGATAGACACTGGAGCTACGCATTCCTTTATTTCAATTGCTTGCATGGTTAGATTGGAGTTAGTGTCTGAGTTAGCAGAGGTCGAGTATAGAGTGATGCTGCCTTCGGGAGAGCATATGCAGTCGGATCGTATTCTCCAGGGCAATGTCGTCTCAGTGGGGGATGCTACCCTTTATGCTTGTCTGATAGTTCTGAGCATAGAGCGGTACGATCTTATCTTAGGGATGGACTGGCTTTCACAACACTTTGCCACCATCGATTGTCGATCCGGGATTGTTACCATTCGAACCCTGGGTAAAGCCGAGTTTTCTTATCAGGCGATGAACAGATGGAGCGGATCGCTTGTTTCTTATTCCATGAAGGTCAACGAGCAGTTTAAAGGTGAGTGCTCTATTTATTTGGCCACAGTATTTGATACTTAATTGCTCAGCGAAGTAAGACCGAGTGACATTCTTATAGTCAGAGAATTCTCTGAGATCTTCCTCGATGATCTCCCTGGTTTACCACCAGACTGGGAGATTGAATTTGTGATTGATGTTTATCCTAGTTCGGCACCAGTGTCAAAAAATGCGTATAGATTGGAGCCTGCTGAGTTGAAAGAGTTGAAATCTGAGTTGGAGGAGTTGCTAGACAAAGGGTTCATCCGACCTAGTGTTTCACCCTGGGGTGCGCCTGTTCTATTTGTCAAGAAGAAAGACAGGACTCTTAGAATGTGTGTGGATTACAGAGAGCTGAATAAGCTTACGGTGAAGAATAAATATCCACTGCCACGGATTGATGATTTGTTTGATCAACTACAGGGTGCCCGAGTATTTTCCAGGATTGACCTACGCTCGGGTTACTATCAGTTAAAGGTCCAGAAGGAGGATATTCAGAAAACGGCATTCCGAACGAGGTACGGGCATTATGAGTTCCTAGTTATGTCTTTTGGACTTACTAATGCCCCTGCAGCGTTTATGAATTTGATGAACCGAGTCTTCAAGGAGTATCTAGACAAGTTCGTTGTAGTCTTTATCGACGACAAATTGATTTATTCTAAGATGAAAGATGAGCATGAAGAGCAATTGAGGATTGTTCTAGGGACTTTGCAACGACACCAGCTATATCCAAAGTTCTCCAAATGTGAATTTTGGCTAGATTGCGTCAGTTTTCTTGGTTATATTGTATCACAGGAAGGGGTTTCTGTCAATCCGAGCAAGATTTTAGGTGGTCAGATATTGGCCGCAGCCTAAAAACGTGCGTGAAGTACGTGGATTTCTCGGGTTGGCTGGTTATTATCGAAAGTTTATAGAGGGCTTTTCGAAGATTGCAGTTCCTCTTTCACGCTTGACTCGGAAGAACGAAAAGTTTGTATGGTCGGCTACTTGCGACAACAGTTTTATGGAGTTAAAGCAGAGATTGACCACAGCTCCAGTGTTGACGTTGCCTGTTGAAGGTGATAAATTCAGTATATATTGCGATGCGTCCGAAGTTGGGCTCGGATGCGTGCTTATGCAAGAGGGTAGGGTGATTGTTTATGCTTCTAGACAGCTGAAGCCGTATGAGCAGAATTATCCTACGCATGAACTAGAGTTAGCAGTCGTGGTCTTCGCACTGAAGATTTGGAGACCTTATTTATATGGGCAGCAGTGCGAGATATTTTCTGAGCACAAAAGCTTGAAGTACTTATTTACACAGAAGGAACTTAATATGAGACAAAGAAGGTGGCTGGATGATGTGCCTACGATCTTGAATTGTCAAGCACAGACCAAGGTATGCATTTTGACTATTTTATTTACTAATTGGTTTGTGAATTTTATAGGAAAAAGGTTTACTTAAAGTTTGGAATTTTAAAGAGGGAATTTGTCTTCCCTTGATCAATTGTGTAACCAAGCTAATCACATAATTTTAGTTTAATTTTAATTTGGCAAACAATGACCTTTTATGTAAGTTGGACAAACATTTAGTCCTTATATTTAGTCATGCATAATTAGGCATTTAGGATTAGATTGTGTGGTTAGGATTAGTGGTGGCTTTAAGGTTGGGTTGCAACATTGGGTATAACCTTCAAGCCCACAACTTATGGCATAAATTCCAGCCAATCAGCCTTAGCCCACGAACACTTAAACACTAAAGCAGCCTGCATTTCAGCTTCATGAAGCAGCCTAGCGAGCGCTTAGCAACCGAGAAGCGATCTTCAGACGATCGCACAGTGAGCGACCACGAGCTTCAAAAATCGACGGAGAGCACTCTGCGAGCACACGGATTGCCCACCTGGATTAGCTAACCAACAGAAGCCTTTCCTTACTCCAAGCAAGCAGCCTCGTCAGGAGAAGCCTTCCATTTCGCGAACGCTAGCAGAAGCCCTCCAACGGCTAGATTCTCCTCTGGTGATTTCCTAACCTAGCCACCTTAGGCATTTAAGCATCGCTTTTATTGTTTGTACGCAATTTTTTGATCAATACAAACTTATTTTGCTCTTTCTGAAAATCCAGAAGGATTTCTGGTTGCCATCAAGGTAAGCCACGGCTCTGCCGTGAGGAGTGTGCCTCCATTGATCATCAGTCTTACGGTGGCTGTGATCTCTTACTTTCCCTCCCTCTCTATTATCAAAGTTTAAAAGACTGAGGATGGCAACCGGGCCCAGCAGTTGTTGGCTTTCCACGGGAAGGCATGCATCGAGAAGCATAACATAAGCTAGCTTCTCGGTCAGCCAAGGGTTTTCCACCTTCCTTTTCTCCTCCATTGCATTTTGTCATTTTTCTTCTGCATTCTGTTTTTGAGCCATTTTTACTACATCCTCCGTTGCAAGTTTAATCTGTTTTGTTTTGTGTATTTTACCCCCCTATTTCTCTATCAAGTAGTATCAGAGCCGAACCTGGCTCTTGTTGTTTTCATTTCTCTGTTTTGTGTTTTTTTTTCTCTTTCTCTGTTCTTGTCTGTTTTCTTTTCTGTCGTGAGTTTTCTGTCATCATGTTGTTGTGTTGATTGTTTTCTTCATGGCCTAATGTTGTTTCATTAATGGTATAACATGACTAATCAATCAAATGCATGTCTACTTTCTGATAAGAACCTAGAATGTTAGAATTGGTAACATGAAATTTTGTTGATGTCCAAGATAGTTCTTGATGAATGCATTCTGTTTGGTTGTCTATGTTTTAGATTGTGTTTTCTGTCAGAAACTTGTTTGTTCTGCTTTGGTTTAGTATTTTGTTTTCTCTGTTGTAGTTTCTGTTTTAGTTCCAACATTTGAAGCATGAGAGCCTGTTTTGATTTCACTGAATTGGATGTTAATCAGTGCTTGATTCATGTTTGTTCTTGGAAATTCTGAAATTTTGTTCACTGCTTGATATCCTTTAGTGACTGTTCTGTTTTGTTCCCATATTTGTTGTTTGTGTTCCGTTTAGAAGTGTTTGTTTCTGAATTTTCTGTGAATTCAGTTAGCTGTTTTTCAAAATGGTTTTTGATTCTTAAAACTAAAATCAGTTTGTTGTTTCTTAAAGCTTAATCCTTTGCAATGTGATTCTGTTTTTTGAGATTCAAAAGTGTTTTTCTGGTTTTTCTGAGTAGTTGCTGTTACTTTGCTGCTGTGCATTTATCTTGTAGTTCTTTACTTTACAACGACATACTTTGGCCTTTTCTGAAGTTTAAGAGTAAGAAAACCAGCATCTTATAAGTGTTATTAGTTGCTGTTTTTCTAATTTACTGAAGCAAATTTCTTGCTGTTTTTAATATGCTTTCTGGTTTTGTTTCCAAAATTGTTTTCCTCAAACTGTTGCCATGTTTCGTGGATAAATTTATGAAGTTTGAAAGAATTTGAGTAATGCAACTTGGATTTTCCTCTTGAACCAAAACTAAAATTCTATCAAATCTGTTTACTGTTCTCCTATTTTTGTTGTGAGATTGTCATCGTGATTTTGATATGCTAAACTAAAATACCCACATATGCATGAAACGTTAATCTTCTTAAATATTTATCATGCATGGATGTTTTGTAATTTATCAAAGTGTTGTCCTATTTTTTGTGTTTATGGTGCTCGAATGATCTTACGATGTATGAGATAGTATTCCGCATGGATATCCAGTTCGTCGTTTGAGGTTAGTTTATTGTTATGTTCTATTATCTTCTCTGTTAGTGATTACCTGGCATAATCATCACATATATTGTAAACCAGAATATCTTGATTGAAGTTTAGCTGCCGAACTACTTGTAGGTTTTACTTTTTGCATGAGATTCAGATACGATACTCATACGTAATCTCCTGTTTAGAGTAATCAACATGCTTAACTTGTGAAATTTTCTTTGTTCGATGCTGTCACTCATAAGATGATTCTGTTTTGTTGCATGATTTTATCCTAACTTTACAAGAGAATTCTGCTTAGTGTTCTGTTTTGCTTGGTTCAAATTATCATATGTGGTTGCAAACTTGATTCTTGAATCTATGTAATATCACTCGCTAAAATATTATGTCTAGTATTCGGCTCTATAATCTGGCCATGTTTAGTGCTGAAATCTGAAATTTTTGCTGCCTTAATACTAATCTTTTGACTGTTGTTATGAGCTTAATTGGATTAGCTTATTATGGCAAAATATCATTACTTAACCTAGACTTGAGTACAATAGACCAGCATCTTATAAAGTGATTAATACTTGTTGTTTTGCATTATTCATCTGTTGCATTCCTCTGTTTCTAGTGCATTATCTTTTGTTTTGATTTCAGAATATTAGCAAGTTGCTATTTATTAGCCGAAGGTAAGTGCGTTGGATTGTTTATCAAAATGGTTAGGCATAATCATTCCGATTGAGATCAAATTGATCCTGATTTTGATTGTCAATCAACAAATAAACTTGTTGAAAATTATTTTCAAACCAAAAGATTATGGGTTAAAAACTATGTACTTTTTCTTGAAGAAAACATTGAATGGTTAATTAAATGGTTTCCTAATTTGTACCATGAGTATATGCATTTTTTAGAATTAGAAAATGCCATGAATGATGGTTTTAAGGAACAAGATGTTAAAAGTGTATTGTTGGAAGATGTCTTTGATGAATCACCACTTCTGAATTTATTTTGTGAACATTTATATGAATTGGAATGTGTTGATGAATTAGTTTGTGTGGAAGAACTAACTAATTGCAGTAAAGTTGTGGAAGAGCTTCCTCCCCAAAAGGAAGAACTTCATTGCTTTGATGAAATGTTTTCTGCCATACGAAATCGAATAGCTCCTGAGGTTATCATGTGGTATAACCCAGTTTATGACGACCCTAGGAAGGAAATTTTAGCTGAAGACTTTGTTGAGTTGCCCATAGCTAAAGAGGAACCCTTCCAACTTGTGGCTAAAGGTATGTCGGATCTCCAAACCCGACAAGGCACAACCATGGTAAACACTATAAACCCAAGGTGTGTACCTTTAGATACTTTAATTTCTTGGTTGTTTAAAATTGGATGGTTTGAAAGCTATTTGGATAAGAGTGCTAATTTATCTTGGTTGCTTAATATTAATGAGCATATTAATCTTTTTGACTTGTTTAAAAATAGAGCTTCTATTGTGTCATCTCTTGATTTTTCAAATTGCCTTAGTAAGAAAAATTATGATTTATTGAACTTTATGAGAATGAATGTGACGACCCCAACCCGATCAGGGCCGCCACGGACTTGCCGTGACATAATCATTACCTAAGCCCTCGTATTTTTCGCATAAACTTTTTCATTTTTACTTTAAACATAACCCAAAACCCTTAAACAAACTAACCCTAACGTAACCTTAACTTTAAATTCTCGTAACCACGTAAATTTTTCTTTTTATATCACTCATAACGTTTCGACTTCTAAACCATTAAATTGAAGTCTCGGATTGTTGAAATCCCTTAAAATCACTCATTCCTCGATCATCAAAACATGACACTAATATAACGTACAATTTCAGACAAATTCAAGAAAACGAACTGCATGGATCGCTCTAAAAATCGAGCTTATCCTTACATGTTAAAAATAACCCAAGCAGTTCCAGTATATTTCTAAAATTAAGACTCTACATTCTAAACAATCTACTACCACTACATATACATCAAAACTCGACTATTCATACATCTTTCTATCAAAACATTCAATCTACATACTTAAACACTTTGATGCTTTCACAAACAAAACCGACACATAGACCTACTAACGTAAAATTATCAAACAAAACCCAATCAAATCCTCAAAACATACATCGAGCATAAGCACTAAATTTCCTAAAACATCACCAAGGACATACATTAACAAATCATTCAAAATAGTACTACTTCAAACCTATATCCACTATAAAATTTCCTGAATATTAAACTTAAATATACACCCTAAAATCCATCACCTTTCTAACCAACAAAACTAACTCACATCCATTCGCCACCAAAACAGTTCGGGGCACACCATCGGATCATCTAGCCAAGCCAAAACACACCCCGTCGCCACGAGCACCATCCGTCGACCACCTATTCTTTGTCATCGAGTTCACACCTGTCACCTACATCATGCAACATATACATTAAGCCTAATGCTTAGTAAGAGAATGCACTATATGAATTTAAAACATTTTACTTAACATATGCAGTTTCTACAGTTTCATCGTACATAATCATTTCGTTTCGTTTCATCGTTCATATTCATTTCGTTTCGTTTCATCATACATATTCATTTCATTTCGTTTCATCATACATATTCATTTCATTTCCATCGTACATACATGTAATCCTCTACCAATGGAGGGCGGATTAGTTTCTCCATCTCTAGACGTTCCACATATAAATCTTTATCTGAAGGGTGAACCACTTCCCTCCGATATCATACGTTTTCTGGACGTTCCACAATTTACATCTGAAGGGTGAACCACTTCCCTCAGACACTTTACATTTTCGTTTTACATCGTTGTCGTTTCTACGTTTAAATCATGAAATCATATGCTAAAACATTTTCGTACTTTTTCTAAAACATGATGCATGAGAAATCTATGTACGACATATCATCAAACAATTCACTACGTACATGGACATATACTATTCTTAACGAACTTCACAAACAACTAACATTCTAAGCTACCCGACTCATTAATCCCCACAATCAGAAAATCATCATCAAAGCAGAAAAACCTAACGTTGACACGATGTAGGGCCTTAAGGGCCGGAAGCCTAACATCCACTTACCTGGCGTCCGTAGTAAGCCGAGCACCGTCCAAAGGTCGTCTCCACCTAAAGCATTTCACAATTAAGGCATTAAAATCGATCCTAAATAAACGAACTCTAAACTTAAACTAAGTCTCTAGCCAAATCCAACTAAAACCTAATTAAATGGGCCACTAATTTGGGTTCGGTAAAAACCGACCTAAAACTTCGAACGCGCGTAACTTTCGCGTCGGTTATCGGAATTGAACGATTCTAACGGCCACGTACTCCTCTAATAACCTATTTTAATCTGCCAAAAGGAATTTTAAAACAAATGACCGGAACTAGGTCACAAAGGGCAAAACCCGAACTGCCCCTTTCCCGAAATTTTCCCCCTTTTTGATTTTTCATCAAATTCCATCAATCTATTCACCAATCAACCCCATATACCCTTAATTAGAATAATCTAATCAAAAATCGAAGTTTCCAACCACAAACCCGAATTGCCCTAATCGAGCACTCACTGTTTTTCGCTCAAATTGAGCATTCCACGGCCAAGCAACAATAGCCGGCCCCAGGGTTGGCAAACCCACGCCGGAAGTGACCTAAAACGGCCGGCGATCGGAGCCAAAACTGGCTCGTCACAGTCGGCCATGAACAAACCCGAAACAGGGTGAAAATCGAACCAAAACAGGGGAGAAACCGAGCCATACCAGGTGGTTTGTGCGCGGAGTCAGCCAGAATCTCCCGTCGCCGTCGTCTGGCCGGAGAACGCCGGTGTTCGTCAGAGGAGAGGTCGCCGTCGTCTCCTCGTCTCTCTCGGCGTCGGGCTGGAGCTCGAAACAGAATGGCCGAAGGTCATTCTGTTGTTTTTTTATTGTATTAATAATAATAATAATAATAATAATAATAATAATAATAATAATAATAATAATAATAATAATAATAATAATAATAATAATAATAATAATAATAATAATAATAATATAACTAATAATAAAACTAACCATTTATTAATTCTCGTTTATCGTTTCGACTCTCGTTAAATCTCGTATATCTCCACAAATTCACATTAATCGTTAGGACCCTAATAACACTTTCTTTTCGTAAAACGGACTTGATTTACTATTTTTACGAATTAATATACTAAAAGGCTAAAACGGGAACTCTAGCATTACTCTTCTCGATTTGGGTTTCTAAATTTCACTTATTCTTCTACAAACCCCATAAATTTCTAGGGTCCTAATAAAACTATCCGCTCGCAAAACGGACCTAATTACTTATTTACGAAAATAGCCTTGGAGCGGAAACCCAAAAAACTCGGGTGTTACATCCTTCCCTCCTTAATTGGAATTTTGTCCCCAAAATTATTGCTTGGTTAAACTTCTAATTACTCACCCTCACATTATTTACTTAACCATGATCGCAATACCATTCACGACACTCCTATGGTCTTACCCACCCCTCGGGTCTCAATGGTTTCCTATATTCCAAAGCTTAAATTCTTTTAAATACTCAACCGCTCATACATCCATCGACTTCAACCTAATCCATCATCACTTAATCTCTCAAATCTTCCCCGACTCAACCTCACTCTAGTTTTCCTCGAATTAATTCAATCGTTTCCCTACTTTTCTCATACCACATCGATCTAACGCATCATAGCCCATCACAATCCGCAGAAGTTCTTCTCTA
>CM039505.1:20934200-21056450 GCA_022432975.1 Begonia masoniana | reverse complement strand
GAGCATAACAACTTTATTACAATCAAAAGAGTAAAAAAACAGTTCTGAATCCTATGTTGTGTTGAAACTATCAATCAAGTGGTCTTTACCTTTATCGTTCGTGTTGTTGCTACCTGGTTTTATAAAATAGGGATGAACCATTAATGAGCTTTTATAAACCTAATAAGTTAATCCTTAAATTAAAGATTTACTTGCATATGTATTTATGTTATCTTCTAAGGTTATCATGTTTATGAACTTTTTTCTTTTTTATACGTGTCATTTGTTTATTGGTTAGGTTTCATGTATATTTACACATCTCTAGATATTCCAACCTCTATCTCAAACATTGATTATTGATATGTTTTAGTGTGTATCCGTACCTATCTATGCATTCTAACCACTGCTATCACTTAAAGTGTCCCATATAATTATGTACAAAAGCCTTACATGATTAATTCTCACGACTTCCATTTCTATAACCAATGGATCAGTTGCTCATGTTCACACATTTTTTTACTGCTGATGTGCCGTACAGATGATGTGCCACAGAGGTCCAAGGCCAAGCCAAGACTAGGGCCCAAGTCATACCCAAGGACCAAGTTACATTTAACCTATTTTCTAACGAAATTATTTATTTTGCAAGTAATGAAATCTTCAACGACTTGGACTGGGAACATAACTCCAAGGACATGGATCAACCCCTACACATCATCAATTGGGAAGGATAGAGTGAAACAACTAAAGAGGGAATTTGTCTTCCCTACATCTACCCGTGTAACCATTTTATTTGAACTAATTTGGTAAACATTAGCCTTTATGTTTTGGCAAACTATTAGCCATTTTATGCATGCATATAGATTGTGTAGTTAGGTTAGATGTTTGTTAGGGTTAGATGTATGGTGGTGGCTAATTCTTGGGTTACATAGTTGGTCATCCACTTGTGGGTTGGCGCGGCCATGGAGAAGCTACATGCAAGGCAAACCCGATTGCACCAATAAATATCAAGCTTGAAGATGACATGGATATGTGACTTGGCAAAGGAAGGGCAAAGTTAGTGCTCACAAAGATTGATGACATGGTACAAAGGAGGCACTTGATGAAGGAAAGTAATGACAAAGTTAGTGCTCACAAGGATTGATGGCATGACACAAGGGAGGTACTTGATGAAGGAATGCAAGAACAAATCCTCACCATCCACACCCATAACATCTCGGCCACCCACTTGGAAGATTGATCCAAAAGCTCTTGTAAAACCCTAGCCACTTAGGAGTTCTATTTAAGCATGGCTTTTGGTAGTTGTAAGGGTTTTTTTTTGGTGAAATGAAATAACTATTTTCCTTTAGTAAACCAAGTTGGTTTCAGGAGAATTTCCAAAGGTTGGTTCCTTTTGGAATTGCTTGCGAGTTGGTGCCCAAAGGTAAACTCGGTTTTGGTGAACTGAAGGAGAAACTCTCCATTGCTCTTCTTGTTGTGGTAACTTGAAGAGTTCTCTTCCCACACTTCTCTCTAAGTCTCTTAGCGGCTGGAAAATAGAAGAAGTTGGTTAATACCATTCCCAAAAGCTGTACATTTTTTCTTGGAAAAGAGTAGTAGCCGAGAGCTAGAGAAGCTCAAAATCGGCCAACCTCAGGTCACTTGTTTTCTTTTCAACCTTTTCATATTTTCATCTAATATTTCTTTGAACTTAATCACCATCCATAAGACATCATTTGGTCTTAAGAACTTTTTTTCATTTGACTATATTTGAGGTTTCTCCTACTCATTTTTCTTGGAACCCTCTCGGGTAGCACTAACCGAGTGGTGCTTGGAGTTCTTTGTGCTTTAACTTAGTTTCTTGCAGGTGAAATCACATCATTTGGTATCAGAGCCTAGGTGGCTCCTCTGTGCATGCATTGGTATTATTTTTGGATTTATTTCATATCATTTGGATACCTGCATTTTTTGTTACATTCGGTTCATTGTTCATCTTTAAAACTACTTTTCCATTTCCCAGTTTTGTATGTTTTTGGCTTTGGTTGTTGGTTGCTGTTTTTGCAATATATTGACTAACTAATTGTAACACTCGGATTTCTCAGAATATGGATTTTATTTAGGGATCTAAAATTTTATCGTTTAGTGTCTTTAATTCGTAGAGTTAATAAGTTAAGCTCGATTGGCAAGCGGGAAGTTTTATTTAGGATCCCAAGGATTTATGAGAAATTTTGTGAATTAAGTATATTTTGGAGAAAATTAAATCATAGGTTAATTGATGAAATTAAGTAAAGTATTAGAGGAGGGCATTTAAGTAATTGTGCATGTAAAACCTTTAATTAAACCTAAAATTTTCTCCTCCCCTCACGATTTCACTCGGCGGCCTCCCTTCCCCTTTTCTCTCCATTTTCTCTTCGGCCATTTCCTCTCACTGATTCGACCAACGGATTCCCTCCATTAACGGTTGTTTTCTTTCCCTGTTTTCTTCGAGATTCAAGCTCTGGGTAAGATTATAATCTTTCGATAGATTTAGTTTCGATTTTAGGGGTTATATTTTGTTAGAGTTATTGATTTAGGATTGAGATTTATTGGGTTTTGGTTAGAAATTAATGGTGTTGCGTTTTAGTGCTCATTGATGATATATTTAATGCTTTTGGAATAGTTAGGGTGAATTTGTTGGTGGAGTTATTGAATTTGTGGTGGTTGGGAGGAGTAGTGTTATTAATGTTAGGTTAGTTTTGTTTATGCACACCAAGTGTTCGATAAAATGCCCGAATGAGATTAGTTGAATTTCTAAGAAATTTCCTTGGCTAGGATTTTACTAGTGTTGAGTTTAGATTATTTAGTGTTTATTTTAACATCGAAATATGAAATGTCTTAGGTGAAAGGGGCTTAAGGTGAAGGCACGACGTTGCTAAGGAGCCCAGGTAAGTGAGTGTGTTAGAATTTCCGGCCACTAGGGCCCTACGTCACAAGGGTACTAAGGAGATTTGTTTGGGTGATTGTTTGATGATTATGACTTGTCATGTGCTATGTTATGATACGCTATGTATTGTTCGTTCTTATAGTATGTTATTCCTATATGTATCCATGTCCATGCATCATGTGCACGTTTTATATGACCAAGATAAGAATATGAAATGTATATGTAAGTATGATTAAGTGTGGAACGGGGTGAATTGGCCACTATTATGTTCTCAAGATTTTAGTACGGTTCGCGGATCCTCCTGCTGGTGGGGGCCGGACTGGCAGGAAGACTCGCGGATCCTCTCACTAGTGGAGGTCGGGTTGGTATTGCACGATCAGTTTGCGGATCCCGCCGCTGGTGTGGGCCGGACTGGTCGTTACAAATATTGTCCGTTGGGACCACGATTATGATTCCCTTGCCCTTTCTCCCCGTGTCCTCCCTTAATTTATGCCAAGTAAATGATGAATAGAAAAATGACCACGAACACAAATATGATTATGTGAACCATGCATTCATGAACTTATATATATATGTATATATGTGTTGCACTCCTTACTAAGCATTAAGTTTATAGTTTGAACCTTATGATGTAGGTGACGAATTGGAAGGTGAGGATTTCAACCCAAGTGATAATGTCTAAGAGGGGTTGCTGGATGGTGCTCGTGGCGGTGTTTTGTGGCTGGGCGACGATTTGACCCTAGGGTGGTGCCCCTAGCGAGTTTGGTAAACGTTATCTTTTGGAAATCGGTAGAAAGGATTTTTCATAGGATTATCGTATGATGGCAAGTACTAGGATGATTGATGGTTTTTCCTTCTTTTTTTTAGGATGAATTTATGACTAAGGGATTTTCATTGTTTTGTCTTCCGCTACGGTTAAAATGTTTTGTTCTCGTATGATTTCCAATGATGGATGATTTGAAGAATTTAAGCTTCTCATTTGAATGATTTAAACTGAGTTTTGTTTGATGAATTTAATAGGAATTGGAGTGGGTTAGTTATGTGATGCTTTGGCGTGGATGAAGTTTTTTTTCAGGATGATTATTTTCGGCCAGAGGAGATGCCGATCGATCGGCACGAGTTGCGATCAATCGGCAGGTTCGTGTAGTTTTGCTTTGGATATCCAGAGGAAGTGCCGATTGATTGGCTGTTTGGGCGATCGATCGGCGGAAGAATTTTGGGTAGGGGTGATCGATCGGCCAGGGAGTAGGCGATCGATCGACTCCTGTGTTTTCCCGATTCTGCCCATTCTCTTTTCTTTTAAAACCAAGCTTAACCTTCTTCCAATTTTCCTCTTTAAAATCTTGTAAATGTTAAGTTATTCCTAAATGATTTAAAATGAGTTGCACACATGGTCCTCAATCGTTTTATTAAGATTTCTTTCAAATAGATTTTCCTTGGTTTTTATGTTAAAAAAAAATACGAGTCAAGATTAGGAATATGAACACAATTATGTAAGTCACGGCCCGTTGGGTTTTGGGTCGTGACAACTTTGGTATCAAAGCACCCGGGTTTTAAAATCGGTTCTGTAGACTGCCTACCAGCACAAATCGCCGCATGAGTACACTCCAACAACTGTATTCCAAGGTCGAAGAGGGGGACTGTAATACCCGGCTTGTACGGATTTTTGGATTTAATATATTATATTAATATATTATTATATAATGACATTTTTGTAAATATGTCAATTTGGGTCCGATTTACGAAAAGAAAGCTTTATTACGATCCTAACGATTAATTGGGATTTTAAGGACATTTAGGGAATTTTCAGAATAATAACACTATATTCCGAGTAATTACCTCTATTGTAATGTAAAGGACGTTTTAGTAAAAATAGTAAATGAGGTCCGTTTTGTGAACGGGTAGTTTTATTAAATCCTAAATAATAAGTTGGACATATTGGTGAAATAAGGAAATTTGGAGAACCCGAATCTTTAGCCGATTAACGAAACGAAGGGCGAAATAAATAGAATTAAGTGTTAAGGGCAAAACGGTAATTTGCCAAACCAATATTATAAAAAATAACTTAAACCTCATTTCTCCTCATTTCTCCTCGGTAGTTTGAAGTTCCAGAGAGCATTCTCTCTGTTTGCCGCGGCGATCCAACATTTCCGACCTCCGTTTCTCCTCCGATCAACTTCCGTTCTTCGCGATTTCTCCTCCAATCGACGTCCTAGGTATGAATCTATGATTCTAGAGCTTTGGTTTTTAGTTTTCGGACCGGTTGGACGTTAGGGTTTCGTTAGGGTTTCGGTTAAAAATGTGATTTCGGGTTTGAAAATCAATAGGTTATCGTAGTTTATGAATGTATTGAACATATTGGACGTTATTGGACGAATCTAATTGATTTAGAATAAATGTTAAAGTTCGAGAAATTTTGGGATTTAGGGAAAAACTCGTAATTTGGATTTGAGTTGCCGAGCGGGTATTGGCTCGATAATATAGCTCAATAAATTGGATTAAAGCTTTAGGAAATTTCTTTAGTTAAGGTTGTAACACCCGAGTTTTCGGGTTTCCGCTCCAAGGCTATTTTGGTAAATAAGTAAATTAGGTCCGTTTTGCGAGCGGATAGTTTTATTAGGACCCTAGAAATTTACGGGAATTTGTAGAAGAATAAGTGAAATTTTAGAAACCCAAATCGGGAAGAGTAATGCTAGAGTTCTCGTTTTAGCCTTTTAGTATATTAATTCGTAAAAATAGTAAAATAAGTCCGTTTTGGGAACGGTGAGTTTTGTTAGAACTCTAAGATTAAATTGGAATTTGTGGAGATATACGGGATTTACGGAAGAGCGAAACGGTATATTAATGTTTTAATAGGAATTAGGAGAATTAATATTATTATTATTATTATTATTATTAATAATAATAATAACTAAAATCAACAGAATGGTAAAAACCATTCTGTTGGTTTTCATCGAGCTCGAGCTCGAGCCCGACGCCGAGAGCGAACAGGGGAGAAGGGAGACGCGCGACCGACGGCGACCACGGCTCCGACCACCGTTCAGGCGTGCAGACGACGGCGGCGTGAGGCTCCGGTTCCTCCTCGCGCACTAAACCGAACGGTAAGCATTTTGCTCCCTGTTCTTGCTCGGTTTTTGTAGCCGTGGGTGGCGAGCTCGATTGAGCTCCGATCTCCGGCAAATTTCGGTCACTTCCGGCGTGGGTTTGCCGACCCTAGGGCCGGCTTTGGTTGCCTGGCCGTGTTGAGCTCAATGTGAGCGAGATTCAGTGAGCCCGAATTAGGGCTTAGGGTTTTCTTAAATGAAAACTTCGATTTTAGGTTAGTTTATGTTAATTGGATGTTAGGAGGATAGATTGGTGAAGAAATTGATGAGTTTTGATGAAAAATCGAAAAAGGGGAATTTTCCGAAAAAGGGCAGTTTCGGGTTTTTGATAAATTGACCTAGCTCCGGTCATTTGTTTTGAAATTCCTTTTGGCAGATTAAAATAGGTTATTAGAGGAGTACGTGGCCGCTGGAATCGTTCGATTCCGATAACCGACGCAAAAGTTATGCGCGTTTGAGTTTTAGGTCGGTTTTTACCAAACCCAAAATAGTGGCCCGTTAAGTTAGATTTTAGTTAGATTAAGCTATAAATAGTAGTTTAAGATGTTTTTAAGAAAATAAGAGTTTAGTTATGCCCGAATGAGAAAATGGAAATTTTAGGAAAGAATTTCCTAAATTAGGAGATTAGTTTAAGTTTGAAATTAGTTTAATTAGAATTGATTTTAATGTACCTTATTTATGAAATGCTTTAGGTGGAGATGACTTTTGGACGGTGCTCGGCTTACTACGGACGCCAGGTAAGTGGATGTTTAGGCTTCCGGCCCTTAAGGCCCTACATCATGTCAACGTTAGGTTTTTGTATTATGATGATGATTTTCTGACTGTGGGTTTAATGTGTCGGGTAGCCCAGGTTATTAGTTAATAGTTGTTTGTTAGGTTTTTAGTGATTAAAGCATGTCTAAGTGTGTTATGAACTGTTTGATGATATGTCTTGATGATATGTTATATGTAAAGTCCTCATGCATCATGTTTTAGAAAAAGTACGAAAATGTTTTAGCATATGATTTCATGATTTAAACGTAGAAACGACAACGATGTAAAACGAAAATGTAAAGTGTCTGAGGGAAGTGGTTCACCCCTCAGATGTAGATTGTGGAACGTCCAGAAAATGTATGATATCTGAAGGAAGTGGTTCACCCTTCAGGTAAAGATTTATATGTGGAACGTCTAGAGATGGAGAAGAACTAATCCGCCCTCCATTGGTAGAGGATTACATGTATGTCTGATAGAAACGAAACGAAATGATGAACGAACGAAACGAATATGAATGATGAAACGAAACGAATATGAATGATGAAACGAAACGAATATGAATGATGAAACGAAACGAATATGAATGATGAAACGAAACGAAACGAAACGAAACGAAACGAATATGAATGATGAAACGAAACGAATATGAATGATGAAACGAAACGAATATGAATGATGAAACGAAACGAATATGAATGATGAAACGAAACGAATATGAATGATGAAACGAAACGAAACGAATATGAATGATGAAACGAAACGAATATGAATGATGAAACGAAACGAAACGAATATGAATGATGAAACGAAACGAAACGAATATGAATGATGAAACGAAACGAAACGAAACGAAACGAAACGAAACGAATATGAATGATGAAACGAAACGAAACGAAACGAAACGAAACGAATATGAATGATGAAACGAAACGAAACGAATATGAATGATGAAACGAAACGAAACGAAACGAATATGAATGATGAAACGAAACGAAACGAATATGAATGATGAAACGAAACGAAACGAAACGAATATGAATGATGAAACGAAACGAAACGAATATGAATGATGAAACGAAACGAATATGAATGATGAAACGAAACGAATATGAATGATGAAACGAAACGAAACGAAACGAAACGAAACGAATATGAATGATGAAACGAAACGAATATGAATGATGAAACGAAACGAATATGAATGATGAAACGAAACGAAACGAAACGAATATGAATGATGAAACGAAACGAAACGAAACGAAACGAAACGAAACGAATATGAATGATGAAACGAAACGAAACGAATATGAATGATGAAACGAAACGAAACGAAACGAAACGAAACGAAACGAATATGAATGATGAAACGAAACGAAACGAAACGAAACGAAACGAAACGAATATGAATGATGAAACGAAACGAAACGAAACGAATATGAATGATGAAACGAAACGAAACGAAACGAATATGAATGATGAAACGAAACGAAACGAAACGTTTCTACTACTTAAATTAAAACTTAATGCGGAATCTAAACTGAAGTTGAAATCAGAACTGGAAACGGAATTGAAATCGAACCTTGAAATCATTTAAAACATAACTAAAACAATTTAAATAAAACTTAAAACATTTAAATATTTAATAACAATTAAAACAGGAGCAGAATCGGAACCAATCGCTGCCAGGAGGCAGCGATCGATCTCTGCAAACTACAGAGATCGATCGCTGCATGCTTGCATGCAGCAAGCGATCGATCTCTGCTGAAAAGCAGAGATCGATCGCTGCAGCATGTAGCAAGGGCGGCGATCGATCTCTGCTGAAAAGCAGAGATCGATCGCTGCACACTATGCAGCGATCCCTCCCTTCCTTCATCAATACCAGAGACTTTAGCACTTCATATCTTACACATTGATTTGTTCTCTGGAATCCGATTTCCAGAGAGCAAATCATCTTCTTTCCTTCACCAGTAATCACCATAACTCACAACTTGCACTCAACCGATTAAAACATAATCTAAACTCAATCGACTCGCGTCGGACTTTGCGAAGTCCAACTGCGTGGATAGTTCTAAAAACCGAGCTATCCGTAACAACCTAAACCAATCAAAACATTTTCAAAACATTCAGTAAACATTTTAAACCAAAGCATTTTACAGACAATTACCAAAATGTTATCTAACCCCTATCCAGAACCAAACACCCTAATATGTTCTATACAATTTAACATCAGCCCATACGTCACAGAAAGCCCAAAATCTATACATACTTCCCCACGGGTCAAAACGCGCCTCGACTGCTCAGCGCACTCCCACGGCCATCATCCATCAACTGCACCCTACGTCAGGAGGAGGAACGTCGTCCTCACCTGGCTCAATATCTCCTAAGATATCACCTACACCATACAGACACATATGAGATATTGAAATCTCAGTAAGCTACGTAAATGCAGATGCATGCGTGCAGTGCATATGAAGTTCAGAAAACATGCATATCAGACATATCAGGTCATTTCATACAGATTGCCACCGAGATATCAGCCCTCTAAATGGAAAGGATACATCCCGCGGTCGGACTACCACTTTCGATTTAGAGGAGGGGGGTACATGCTCACAAACCCTACAGCCATGCCTGAGCCCCATCCCGCGTGACCAGATACAGATTACGTATTTTCGTTCATTATTCATTTCATTTGAAAACTTGTGCAGAAATCCATTTTCATGCCATTTTGAAACACGTGATGCATGAACAGTTATAAGCATAATGTAACCATACAATAAGCAAACACATGTATACCATCAAGACTGAAATAAACTAACCTATAAACAATTAAACCTAACTACCCAACCAAAAGCAGATTAAACAAACAACTCTTCAGGGATCCTCGATACGACATCGAAGTATGGTGTAGACCGATTGGTCAAAGTAAGTCACGAAAACTTACCTTGGGCGCGCAGAATCTCGAGCTTTGTCCACGGGAGTCGTGTGTCTGAGGAAAACACGATATTCGTAGTTAAACCAAATTTGAATTATAAACGTCCAAATTACGAAATCCTTAACTAATGAATTTCCTAAAATTCCAACTTAATAATTCGAAGTATTTAACAACGACATAATGCTCGATAACCTGGAATTCCGATTAACGAGTTTTTCTCAAAAACTCGGAAATTTACCAATTTTTAACTTTTTCTCAAATTGATTTTTCTTTGTCCAATAATGTCCAATACGTTCAATACGTACTTAATCAAGGCTAACCTATTGATTACGAACCCTAATTCGCGTTTTTTAACGAAAATCGATCGAAACCCCAATTAACTAAATCTCCGTAAAACTCAAAATAAACGCTCAAAGACCGAAGCTGCATACCTAGGGTAGCGAGAGGAGGAGAAACCGTGAAGAAATCGGAACGAACGGAGGTCGGACGGAGGTCGGAATGTTGATCGGTGTCGGCGGCCGAGAGAGGAGGGAGCTCTCTGTCGTGCGATCCAGAGAAGAAAAGAGAGAAAGTGAGGGAGAGAAAGAATTTGTGATGTTTAAATAAAAATTGATTTTCAAATTACCATTTTGCCCTTCTCACTTAATTCAATTCGTTTCGTCGTTCGTTTCAATAATCGTCCAACGATTCGGATTCTCGAAAATTCCATATTTTGCCAATAACTCATATTTATCACCAGGGCTTTATTAAAACTGTCCGTTCACAATTTGGACTTCATTTACTATTTTTACTAAAACGTCCTTTAAGTTTCAAGAAACACAATTACTCGAAATATAGCGTTCAAACTCCGAAAATTCTCGTAATTTCCTTAAAATTCCAATTATTCGTTAGGATCATCATGACGCTTTCCATTTACGAAACTGATTTGATTTGACACATTTACTAAAAATGTCATTAAACAATGAAATAATAATATAATATAATATATCCAAAAAGTCCGTACAAGCCGGGCAAGCTGCCCCCCCGTCAGTCGCTTCAGGTATAGTTTCATCTTTACGGCTAAGGATTTATAAAAAGAAAATTATGTATTAATCTGACTTAACCACAAGAAGATGTACACTGAAATTAGTTACTATTAGAGGGATTGAAATGTAGGGTCTAAATAAATAGAAATTTGACAATAGTTGACGAACCCTCACAAATTTAGAATGTGGTCAATCAAAGGAGGGTTAAAGATTAGATGTAAGGCTTACTAAAGGGTGCCTAAATTGCCAGAGTGTAGTGATGCGACATAATAACAACTCGTATAATTTAGATCCGAGTGAGGTAAAGATAATTAGACAAAAACAATATACGAAGGAGAATCGGTTCTACTGAGGAATGTTAGGGAATGTAATTGGTCAATGCTAAGTTATGGACGAAAGACTTGGGCATAGCTTAAGCGTGTCCGTACTGGCCAATGCCATGAAGAAAATAGATAAATCAAGTCAAAATCGAGACATTGATAAATTTCGAGGGCATTAAGGAATGGATAAAGCATAGACATGTCGAGCCATCGGTGCTGCTCGATCAAGGAATGTGAGACTAAACGTAAGGGTTGGACTATTTTATAAACCCAAATACAGTAGCTAATTAAGGGAAAGTTTAACGCCTTGAATTAAAAGTCATATTTATAGGCTAAGAGTGACGTGTGCGACGTTAATAGGGATTAGGTAATCAACAAGAGTGTGTATTGCATGTGGAGTGAGGTGACAAAGTAAGAGATTGTAAATTTCTTTGACTTGAAAGTATAGGGGATTTAGTAATGGGCTGTGAAAGATCACAACCTGAGACTTACCTTCGGTATGGAAGTAGAAATATCAGTGTTCGATGGTCTAAGAGGGTTAACCTTGGCGAGGAGATGTTTCTGAATCCTCCTCTTGGAGAAATAGAAGAGTGAGATTTGGAAACATGAGGAATTCGGATTAAGGACGTGAACTCATCTACAACAAGTTTTCAAACAAAACAGACCGTTGGATAAATCATTGTGCAAGAGACAAGTGGAATAATTAGAACCCGACTGGAAGAAACAAAAGGATATAGACCATTGGGTAACTTGAGAGAAGTCCACGTGTGACATTTGAGATAAGTGAAAGAGATCGTTGGACTGAAGGGTTAAGACTGGAGGTTTAGTCCAGTATTGTGCTGTAAACGATTTGTGAAATTGCAATCTAGAGAATAGAAAGAACAAGGATGTGCAATAAGCCCGCTTAGGTAAACTTAGAATGAGATTAAGTTAAGACTGGTATCTATCAGGTCAAGATCGATGGACACGTGGATGATAAAATGTTAGAATAAATAGTTGGAGTGAATCATGGCATTTAACAAGGAATTGAGTTAAACAAATGAGTGTAACGTATATAGTAAGAGGAAGTCAATTAAGGATGTAATGATAGAGCTCATTAAGGTAGTTTAGAGTGAGATGTGATGTTTATAGGATCTTCGCTACAATGAGACAAAGATTCTAGGTGGTTAGTGACTTTAGCTTCCGGTTTGACTCATCGAGATCTGGAGGTGTTCTGATGACGTAGTTGTAACGCCCCCGAACCCACCCTGGCTCGGAGCGCTACTTTGCTAACCAATCCCACATTAAGATCTAATTTAAAATAAGCCAAGACTCGCTAATTTCCCTTAATCCTAACTTTTTAGCACCACGGCGTCCTTCCCGAAAAATTTGGCAAAGTAACGCCTGAAAATGGCGCCTCCAAAATGCTAAGTACCTGCACACAATTCAATTCCCAACCAGTCCAGAATACTCTTACATCCAACGTACTAAATCTCTAAAATGCTAGCATCCCTAAGTGAAGAAAATCCGCAGTATAGGGCGATACATCACCCTTAACTTAACTATATACAACAACCATACACCTAGCTATACCATAACTGTTACAAACCTCAACCAACAGAGTTATACAATTACATCACTTCAGCAACTCGACATCTACAATAAACTTCCAAAATACAAAATCCCACGTCTCCCGAAGACCATGGTGGAGTCGCCCTGACAACTACCCGCACCGGCATGCTCCGTGCACCACCAACTGCCGCTTAATCCTGAGGTCCCTCACCTGTACTCCAGTCGACACCTACACCACAGAACACACACACGTCCCGAAGGACGGCCACTAGCTCACGTCCCAAAGGACGGCCATTAGCTCGCATCCCGAAGGATGGCCAACCAAATCTCCTCCAATCGATCGTAGAATCCTCATCGAGCACTTCAAGCACGAGTGCACTTCAAGCACGGGTGCACTTCAAGCACGGGTGCACTTCAAGCACCAACCCCATTGTGCACTTCAGCACGAACAGGTTGAGGTCGAGAATTCATACTCACGACTCATTACGTACATTACATTCCCCAATCGATCGTAGAATCCTCATCGTGCACTTCAAGCACGAGTGCACTTCAAGCACGAACCTCATTGTGCACTTCAAGCACGGGTGCACTTCAAGCACCAACCCCATTGTGCACTTCAAGCACAAACAGGTTGAGGTCGGACGGGCCATTAGCTCGCGTCCCGAAGGACGGCCACTAGCTCACGTCCCAAAGGACGGCCATTAGCTCGCATCCCGAAGGATGGCCAACCAAACTCTCCTCCAATCGATCGTAGAATCCTCATCGAGCACTTCAAGCACGAGTGCACTTCAAGCACGGGTGCACTTCAAGCACGGGTGCACTTCAAGCACCAACCCCATTGTGCACTTCAAGCACGAACAGGTTGAGGTCGAGAAATTCATACTCACGACTCATTACGTACATTAGCATTCCCCAATCGATCGTAGAATCCTCATCGTGCACTTCAAGCACGAGTGCACTTCAAGCACGAACCTCATTGTGCACTCAAGCACGGGTGCACTTCAAGCACCAAACCCCATGTGCACTTTGCACTTCAAGCACAAACAGGTTGAGGTCGAGAAATTCATACTCACGACCACGTTGCAAATCCTTTTCTTATCTTCATTTCATTCTCCCTCACAATGCCACACCACACCCACACAATACTCAAGCAACAACCAAACATCAACACTAAACAGCACTAAACGACAACAACAACTCACACGCTACTCGAACACCAACCAACAAACAAACACCAACCAACCCAATAAGGCATCAACAACCAAACATCAAACAACAAACAACAAAATAATCCTACCGTTCCGTGGTGTAGGCCCGAAGGCAAACAAACGTTCTCTACTTACCTGACTGCTCGGCTTTACGGTGCTCACCTCTAACGATCCATTCACTCGCCCGATAACCTATCAATTACAGAAAATAACTTAGCAATTCACTCATAAATTTCTAAAGGATTCTAAGAAATTCTAAACTAAAACTAACCCACAATTCAATCATACTTCAAACTCATTTCTCTCACCAAAACACAAAACCCGATTTTTATGTCAATTTCACCGTTCAACTTCAACTCCATTAAAATCAAGCCTACATTTACCAACTACTCTCAAACTACTATTTCTAGCTTAACCCAATTAAAATCTAACTAAACGGGCCACTAAATTGGGTTCGGTAAAAACCGACCCGAAACTTCAAACGTGCATAACTTTTCCGTCGGTTATCGGAATCGACCGATTCCAGCGGCCACGTACTCCTCTAATAACCTATTTTAACCTGCCAAAAGGAATTTTAAAACAGCAAATCGTAGCTAGGTCAAAACCCCTAAAAACAGAACCGGTTTTACACCAAAACGTCCAAAATTCCAACTCTAAACCAATTTCACCTATTCCTTCCCCCAATCAGCCACATTTCAACTCAATTTAACATAAACTAACCAAAATCCCAAGCTACACACAATAAAAACCGAAATGCCCAAATCGGTTTTTACTGAAATTTGCCCAAATTGGGCTCCTCACAACCAGACGACTAAAGCCGGTCCAAGGGTCGACGAACCCACGCCGGAAACAACCCAAATCGGCCGGTGATCGGAGCTCAATCGAGCTCGTCACCCTCGGCCCCGACAGAACCGAAAAACAGGGCAAAAACAAGGAAAAACCGGACCTTACCGGGCGGTTCGTGCGCGGAGACAGGCCGGAAGCCCTCGTCGCCGTCGTCTGGCCGGAGAACGCCGGAGATCGGCGGTGATCGTCGTCGGAGGAATGTCGGCTCCCTCTGTTCGCGCTCCCCTGTTCGCGCTCCCCGCTCGGGTTCGACAGAATAGCTTCGGCTATTCTTTTTAGTTTTTAATATATATTTTTTTTAAATAATAATAATAATAATAAACTAACTATTAATTAAATCATCACTTACCGTTTTGCCCTCCCATAATTCCGATCATTTCAACTTTCGTTAAATCTCGTTCTTAAATCATAACCTACGGTTTAATTTTACTGAAAATACCCGAACCTAAAACAACTCACCTTTCTTTTAAATTAATTAAAACTAAAACAATCTATTTTCTTATTCTTTTATTTTATCTCCAATTTTCTTTAAAATATCCCGGGTGTTACAGTAGTTGCGAGATGTAACAACGCGAAATTAGTTGAGAATTTTATTAGGACCTGCAAGGTGTCCGAGGAAGTGTACAATTTGAGTACTATTGACGAAGAAGCTCTATGGGGGCACTACTAGAGGAATATGAACCAGAAAGGTTGTATTAGTGACTAAGGTTACGGTCAACGAACTTATACGCGAGTTTAATTTACAGCTCTGTTATTTATATAAAAATATATAGAAATTGTTATACCCGATAGGTGGGCAAGGTCGTAGGGTCAATTGAGACTTAGCATTGGAGTAAGTAATTTGAGAAGGCTTTGAGTGCGTAAATGTAATATCCGGCTCGTACGGATTCTTGAGAATATTATTATTATATTATTGGATGGCATTTTTGTAAATATGTCAAATCAGGTCCGTTTTACGAAAAGAAAGCGTCATGACGATCCTAACAATTAATAGGAATTTTAAAGAAATTTAGGGAATTTTCGGAATAATATAGATATATTCCGAGTAAATACGCTTTTCGTAATATAAAGGACGTTTTAGTAAAAATAGTAAATGAGGTTCGATTTGCGAACGGACAGTTTTGTTCAATCCCAAATAATGAATTGGGTTTATTGGCGAAATAAGAAATTCGAAAGGGTTGAAAACACGAGATGTAGTGATGTTTAATAACATAGAGGATTATTATTACTATTATTATTATTATTATTATTATTATTATTAAAATAAATAATAAAACAAACGACAGAATGGTTTTTTTTCAAACCATTCTGTCGTTCGTTCAAACCCGACGCCGAGAGAGAAGACCGGCGCGAGCAACGATCGGCCGAGCAAACCACCGGCGATTCCGATCCTCTCCGACCAGACGCCGGCGACGAAGAGATCCCGGCCTATCTCCGTGCGAAAAACCGACCGGTAAGTCGATTTTCTTCCCCTGTTTCTTGCTCGGTTTGTGGCCGGGAATGGCGAGCTCTGTTGAGCTCCGATCAACGGCCCTTTGTGGCCGTTTTTGGCGTCGATTAGTCGGGCTTAACACCGGCGATGGTTGCCGCGCGGTGGTGTGCCCAATTTGGTCGAAAACAGGGAATCCCGAATTGGGGGATTTCGGTTTTCGGTGTGTTGCCTCGTGATTTCGATTTATTTAGGCTAATTGAGGCTAATTAGGGTTGATTGGTGAGGAAATTGATGTGAATTGATGAAAAATCGAATTGGGGAAATTTCCTGGGTTAGGGCAGTTCGGGTTTTGCTGCAATTGACCTAGCTACGGTCAATTGTTTTAAAATTCCTTTTGGCAGGTTAAAATAGGTTATTAGGGGAGCGCGTGGCCGCTGGAATCGTTCGATTCCGATAACCGACGCGAAAGTTACGCGCGTTCGAAGTTTCGGGTCGGTTTTTACCGAACCCAAATTAGGGTCTGAAATTAATAGGTTTATAGTAATTAACGATATAAAGGACGTATTGAGCGTTATTGGACGGAGTTAGAGTGAATTACGAGAAATGTTAAAATTCGAGAATTTTCGGGTTTTTTAGGAAAACTCGTTAATTGATATTTTAAACTAACGAGCGTTAATCGTTGTTTAAATACTTCGATTAGTTAGGTTAATATTTTAGGAAAATTTCTTAGTTAAGGTTTTTGTTAAATTTGGACGTTTAGAAGTTTAAACTCGTTTTAACGATAAACGTTGTAAATTGCTTAGGTGAACAGTGCTCGTGGACGGAGTTTGAGCTGCAACGGACACGAGGTAAGTTCTCGTGATTCTTCTCTGGCCGATTGGCCTACACCGTACGTCGAACGTCGTCTCGAGGATTTTGGAGATGCGATAGTTTAATTGTATTTTGGTTGGGTAGTTAGGTTTATTTGTTTTAAAGATTAAGTTTTTATAGTCTTGATGGTATACATGGTTGTTTGTTTAATGTATGATATGAATTGTTCATGCATCACGGGTAATGAATTCTGCATGTGTTTTAAGGAAAGTAATGGACCTAATTAATCTACGAAATCTGTATCTGGTCACGGCGGGGTGGTGTAGACCCCGGTGACAATCTGTTCTGCGACCTAATTAAAAAGTAAAATGAACCAACGAAGTTAATCTACGTAATCTGTTATCTGGTCACGTCGAGGTGAGGTAGCCTCGGTGACAATCTGTCTGCGACCTAATTAAAAAGTAAAATGAACCAACGAAATTAATCTACGTAATCTGTTATCTGGTCACGTCGAGGTGAGGTAGCCTCGGTGACAATCTGTCTGCGACCTAATTAAAAAGTAAAATGAACCAAACGAAATTAATCTACGTAATCTGTTATCTGGTCACGTCGAGGTGAGGTAGCCTCGGTGACAATCTGTCTGCGACCTAATAAAAGTAATGAACCAACGAAATAAATCTACGTAATCTGTTATCTGGTCACGACGAGATTGGTTAGATCTCGGTGACGTTCTGTCTGCGACGTAATGAATCTGAATCTGAATAAATCTGAATCTGTTATCTGAATCTGTTATCTGCATGTTTTTCTGAATGACATACGCATCTGCACGCATCTGCATTTATGAGTCTTACTGAGATTTTTATCTCATAGTGTATTGTATGGTGTAGGTGATCCCGTTACAGTGACTACGAGATCCCTCCTCCCGAGGAGTGATGGCAGTTGACGGAGGATGGCTCGCGGTGTGTGCTGGCGCAGTCGATGCTTAACCCGACCCGTGGGGATGTCTGTACGTGTTTTGAGGATATTTGGATATTTTGGGTTGATGGTGTTTAGGTTAGGATAATTGTACAGATAGACATTTAGGTTGCTTGGATCTGGTTAGAAGATAGGTTATATATTAATGTTTTAAACGTTTTCATTGGAACCTGTTTTATAAGTTGTTTTTGTAAAGTTTCATGGAATTGTTCGATGATAGTTGACAGGTTAGTATTTTGATATGTCGATATACAAATGTTTTGGCAAACTATTTTGTGAAGTGTGTTGTTAAATCAGTTATTTGAATGATATGGAACTGCTTGGTGTTTTCTGTGAAACAGGAGGATATGTTAAACTTTCAAACGGAACCATGCAGTTTGTTTTCTTGAAAACGTGTTCGTTAAGTAATTGTTTTGTATTTGTTTTTAAATGTTTTATTCAATTGATTTTAAATTGTTTTCAAATTGTTTTCCGCATAAATGCTAAGGATGAAGAAAAATGAAAAATTTGTACGGTAAAATAAGGGTAAATAAGGGTACAGAATTAGGGTCGTGACAGTTATGGTATCAGAGCCCCCGGGTTTTAAAATCGATTCTGTAGACTGCTCGACTGCACAGCCACCACGCGGACATTCTTCATCAACTGTAAGTATGTTTTTAGCTTTATTGATTTCTAGTTTCTTAGAGTATTGTATTTGTTTAACTTATATAGGAGTATATAATCATGGCGCGTCGAGGAAATGGCCGAAATGATCGAGACGACCGAGACGATACGATCGATACCCTTAAGGACTTTATTGCTCAGCAGTCCCAGCATATGGAGCGACAGGCTCAGCAAATGGAGCGACAGTCTCAGCAGCTGGGTATTCTGATAGACCGAGAAGGCGTTAGAGCTCGGGAGGCAGCTATATCGGGTAACCGTGGGATGGAGAGATTTCAGAAGCTCCAGCCCCCTATATTTAACGGGTAGTCCACTGATCCCTCTTCAGCTGAGGAGTGGATTCGTACCATGGAGGACATGTTGGCCTATGCGAGTATTGAGGACGAAGAGAAGGTAGCGTTGGTAACCTACCACTTGGCACTAGACGCCCGATTCTGGTGGGACACAGTGAAGACGACCACCGATGTAACGATCATGGGTTGGGAGAGATTCAGGACATTATTTTATGATAAGTATTTCAGCCATACCGTACGGGAGGCGAAGATGGTTGAGTTTATGCAGTTACGGCAGGTTAGTTCTATTGCCGAATATGTAAGGAAGTTTGAAGCACTGTCCCGATTTGCGCCACGTCAAGTCAGCATTAATGAGGACAAGGTACGCAGATTTTTACAGGGGCTTGACCGGAAATTTCGGATGCGTCTTACGATATCTGGGGTACGGAATGTATCCTATGACGAGATTGTGGCCAGAGCCCTTGAGATAGAGGCTGTTGGGCAGAGTTCTGCCAGACCGAGGGAGCCAGATAGGGGCTTCTTTCGTGAGATTCACCCTCAGATCAGGAACGAGGACTGGCAACCGAGGGGACAACCACAGCAACAACAGAGAAGTGTTAGAAGGTCTCTAGAGGGAGGCAATGATCGAAGGAAGGGTAAGCAGGTACAAGGGACTTTTCGAATGCCATGGTGTCCTATGTGCCAGAAAGAACACGGTGGCGAGTGCCGGGTGGGCACGAACAAATGTTTTAGGTGTGGTGGAGTTGACCACTTTGTTAAGGATTGCCCGAAGCCGGGCCGAGATGGGTTGATTGGAGATCAGAGGAGAGTCATGCCCAGGATCTTCACCTTTATTGAGCCTGGCGACGTCGACGATGGGGCCCAACCTTCTGCAATTGCAGGTATTGTTTTAGTTACCTGTATGATAATATGCATATGATAGGTAAAGACCTGAAATTAGTAAGGAAGAGGAAGAGAAATATAGGTGGATAAGAGTGGTTACTAGGCAGACCTCAAAGAGAAAGCAGTAGACTGCGTATAGGACAATAAGGACCTAATAGAAATATAATTATACATTAGTAAGATTACTTTGATTTAATCAACGGAGTTTCCGCACTTAAGGTTTAGAAAGAATTAGAGGAATACACCCTATGAAATATGGTTTTAAGTAGGTGGAGATTATGTCTAATTGACAACCCCCCTTGGAGCATCAAAATATGACTAATCAAGAAAGACGAAGGTTAGATATAAACCTATTAAGAAATATCTAGATTGTTATAATACCCGGAGTGTGTTTAAATAGATCAAGTACAGTAGAACTTGTATATTGGGGATTCGTATGAGGTTAGGAGTGTCTAGATTAAGATAGAATTCAAGAGTCAAACTTGGAATAATTGTCGAACAAGAATAGACTAGTCGGTGAACTCGAAGTAGCCTTGATGAATTTAAGGAAAGGTGAAGTAAATCGTTGGTATAAATGAGAGGTTAGGTTAGAAGTTTAGATTGACGTTTAAAGGTCCGCAAATTAAGAAATTTGCAATTTGTAGAATAAAGAGAGTGAGGATAAGTTAGCAAAATTTCTAGAGATTGACTCATGTTTGACAAGTAGAGACCAAGTGATGAGTAAATGACTTAAGTTAGAATGACTAGTTTTGAGCGCATCAATGAGGAGATTTAGAGGCTTGATGATGCTCGAAATTAATAGAGACTTAAGTTAAGACAAATGATTGTAGCAGAAGTAGTATGAGTAGATTAGTAATAGCGTAACAACAAAGTTCGCTGAGATAGTCTAGAACGTATGATGTTTACAACATCTTAGTTACAAGAAGACCTGAATCAATCCTAAGCGAGTAGTAACTTTAGCCCAGGATTGGCTCGTCGAAACCTCGGAGTGATATCGACGAGACGGTTTGTGGGATTTAGAGATTTGAATTCTAGTGGAGAATGCTATTAGGACCCGCGGGGTGCCCAAGGAAGAGTGCATTTGAATACTTTTGACAAATAAGTTCTAAGGGAACATTACTAGAGAAGCGTGGACTCGGGTGGTCGTAATGATGACCAAGGTTTGGGACAACGAACTCATAACCAAGTTCAGTTTACAGCTCCGATACATATATATATATGGCGGATGAGGTTATAGTGTAATTGGTATTTTAGCGTTGGAGTAAGTAAATTGAGAAGACCTAGAGGGCGTAAAAACGGTTAGGTACGTATTCGATGGACAAATGATTTAGAAAGTTAGAAACTAAACCAAAGGAACTTAAGTCAATGAGTTGAAGTTAAAATAGAGGGGAGTTAGATTACAACCTGTGTGTTGTTAGGAATCCTTGAACGATAGTCAACCCAAATGACGTCGGGAAGTGGAGGATATTTTGAAGATTTAGGAAAAGAGACAATCTGTAGTACAAACCAATTAATAAGTGAGAGAGAGTATAATGTTTTGGGTGACTAAATGCAGACCAACACGTGCTCAGGACGTTAAGTGTGAAGTACACAGTTAGAGATCGTTTGGTTAAGACTTAGAGAATTGGTAAGGTTTAATGCTTGAACTGAAAATGAGGACTACGATTAGGGAGTTAGTGTAGAAATTCGATTGGTGTGTATCCCGATTGTGAACAGGATCGAGAGGATTGCGTTGAGGTATGAGTTACAGCCCAGAAATCAGACGAAATTGTAGGCATTCAATTTGACTGGCGTTAGGAAGTTTAGGTATAGTTCTGATCTAAAGGGGGCAGCAGAAGAAAAACATAGATATAGAGTGAATTTGGAGTTAGTATTATTAAGAGATTTAATCTGCAAGTGATTAAGTGAAAGTCGAAAGTTGGTACATGCGCAAGTGTTAATGTGACAAATATGTTGTCGGATTAATTGATTGAGATTTGAGAAATTGGATTACACTTAGTACGTGAGAAAGGACGTATACGATCCAATCGAAAGTAGAGAATATGAGGTTAGGGCTAAGGTTGGAGAATATAGTAGGGTTTTGGTTTAGAACCACGAAGAAGAACCGTAAGTGCAGACGATTAACTGAAGTAAAATGCCGCAAGATAAGAGACGTTAATGTCAAGAACTATAAGTTGGGGCAAATTTTGAGGACAAAATTCTAAATAAGGAGGGTAGAATGTAATATCCGGCTCGTACGGATTCTTGAGAATATTATTATTATATTATTGGATGGCATTTTTGTAAATATGTCAAATCAGGTCCGTTTTACGAAAAGAAAGCGTCATGACGATCCTAACAATTAATAGGAATTTTAAAGAAATTTAGGGAATTTTCGGAATAATATAGATATATTCCGAGTAAATACGCTTTTCGTAATATAAAGGACGTTTTAGTAAAAATAGTAAATGAGGTTCGATTTGCGAACGGACAGTTTTGTTCAATCCCAAATAATGAATTGGGTTTATTGGCGAAATAAGAAATTCGAAAGGGTTGAAAACACGAGATGTAGTGATGTTTAATAACATAGAGGATTATTATTACTATTATTATTATTATTATTATTATTATTATTAAAATAAATAATAAAACAAACGACAGAATGGTTTTTTTTCAAACCATTCTGTCGTTCGTTCAAACCCGACGCCGAGAGAGAAGACCGGCGCGAGCAACGATCGGCCGAGCAAACCACCGGCGATTCCGATCCTCTCCGACCAGACGCCGGCGACGAAGAGATCCCGGCCTATCTCCGTGCGAAAAACCGACCGGTAAGTCGATTTTCTTCCCCTGTTTCTTGCTCGGTTTGTGGCCGGGAATGGCGAGCTCTGTTGAGCTCCGATCAACGGCCCTTTGTGGCCGTTTTTGGCGTCGATTAGTCGGGCTTAACACCGGCGATGGTTGCCGCGCGGTGGTGTGCCCAATTTGGTCGAAAACAGGGAATCCCGAATTGGGGGATTTCGGTTTTCGGTGTGTTGCCTCGTGATTTCGATTTGTTTAGGCTAATTGAGGCTAATTAGGGTTGATTGGTGAGGAAATTGATGTGAATTGATGAAAAATCGAATTGGGGAAATTTCCTGGGTTAGGGCAGTTCGGGTTTTGCTGCAATTGACCTAGCTACGGTCAATTGTTTTAAAATTCCTTTTGGCAGGTTAAAATAGGTTATTAGGGGAGCGCGTGGCCGCTGGAATCGTTCGATTCCGATAACCGACGCGAAAGTTACGCGCGTTCGAAGTTTCGGGTCGGTTTTTACCGAACCCAAATTAGGGTCCGAAATTAATAGGTTTATAGTAATTAACGATATAAAGGACGTATTGAGCGTTATTGGACGGAGTTAGAGTGAATTACGAGAAATGTTAAAATTCGAGAATTTTCGGGTTTTTTAGGAAAACTCGTTAATTGATATTTTAAACTAACGAGCGTTAATCGTTGTTTAAATACTTCGATTAGTTAGGTTAATATTTTAGGAAAATTTCTTAGTTAAGGTTTTTGTTAAATTTGGACGTTTAGAAGTTTAAACTCGTTTTAACGATAAACGTTGTAAATTGCTTAGGTGAACAGTGCTCGTGGACGGAGTTTGAGCTGCAACGGACACGAGGTAAGTTCTCGTGATTCTTCTCTGGCCGATTGGCCTACACCGTACGTCGAACGTCGTCTCGAGGATTTTGGAGATGCGATAGTTTAATTGTATTTTGGTTGGGTAGTTAGGTTTATTTGTTTTAAAGATTAAGTTTTTATAGTCTTGATGGTATACATGGTTGTTTGTTTAATGTATGATATGAATTGTTCATGCATCACGGGTAATGAATTCTGCATGTGTTTTAAGGAAAGTAATGGACCTAATTAATCTACGAAATCTGTATCTGGTCACGGCGGGGTGGTGTAGACCCCGGTGACAATCTGTCTGCGACCTAATTAAAAAGTAAAATGAACCAACGAAGTTAATCTACGTAATCTGTTATCTGGTCACGTCGAGGTGAGGTAGCCTCGGTGACAATCTGTCTGCGACCTAATTAAAAAGTAAAATGAACCAACG
Source organism: Begonia masoniana (assembly GCA_022432975.1). Lineage (NCBI taxonomy): Eukaryota > Viridiplantae > Streptophyta > Magnoliopsida > Cucurbitales > Begoniaceae > Begonia > Begonia masoniana. The sequence continues at coordinate 21,032,709 of CM039505.1, read as the reverse complement.
AAATTAATCTACGTAATCTGTTATCTGGTCACGTCGAGGTGAGGTAGCCTCGGTGACAATCTGTCTGCGACCTAATTAAAAAGTAAAATGAACCAACGAAATTAATCTACGTAATCTGTTATCTGGTCACGTCGAGGTGAGGTAGCCTCGGTGACAATCTGTCTGCGACCTAATTAAAAAGTAAAATGAACCAACGAAATAAATCTACGTAATCTGTTATCTGGTCACGACGAGATTGGTTAGATCTCGGTGACGTTCTGTCTGCGACGTAATGAATCTGAATCTGAATAAATCTGAATCTGTTATCTGAATCTGTTATCTGCATGTTTTTCTGAATGACATACGCATCTGCACGCATCTGCATTTATGAGTCTTACTGAGATTTTTATCTCATAGTGTATTGTATGGTGTAGGTGATCCCGTTACAGGTGACTACGAGATCCCTCCTCCCGAGGAGTGATGGCAGTTGACGGAGGATGGCTCGCGGTGTGTGCTGGCGCAGTCGATGCTTAACCCGACCCGTGGGGATGTCTGTACGTGTTTTGAGGATATTTGGATATTTTGGGTTGATGGTGTTTAGGTTAGGATAATTGTACAGATAGACATTTTAGGTTGCTTGGATCTGGTTAGAAGATAGGTTATATATTAATGTTTTAAACGTTTTCATTGGAACCTGTTTTATAAGTTGTTTTTGTAAAGTTTCATGGAATTGTTCGATGATAGTTGACAGGTTAGTATTTTGATATGTCGATATACAAATGTTTTGGCAAACTATTTTGTGAAGTGTGTTGTTAAATCAGTTATTTGAATGATATGGAACTGCTTGGTGTTTTCTGTGAAACAGGAGGATATGTTAAACTTTCAAACGGAACCATGCAGTTTGTTTTCTTGAAAACGTGTTCGTTAAGTAATTGTTTTGTATTTGTTTTTAAATGTTTTATTCAATTGATTTTAAATTGTTTTCAAATTGTTTTCCGCATAAATGCTAAGGATGAAGAAAAATGAAAAATTTGTACGGTAAAATAAGGGTAAATAAGGGTACAGAATTAGGGTCGTGACAAAAGTAGTTAGGTACATATTCAGTAAACACGAGATTAAGAAAGGTAGAAACTAAAGGAACTCAATTCGAGGAGCTGAAGTTAAAAATAGAGGGGAGTTCGGATTGCAACTTGGGTGTTGTTAGGAGTCCTTGAACGATAATCAACCCAAATGACGTCGGAAAGTTGAAGTGATTTCGAGGATTGAGGATAAGAGACAATCTTTAGTAGAAACCAATTTATAAGAGAGAGAAAGTTTAATGTTTTGGGTGACTAAATGCAAACCAACACGTGCTCGGGACGTTAAGTGTGAAGTACACAGTTAGTGGTCGTTTGGTTAAGACTTAGAGATTTGGTAAGATTTGATGCGCGAACTAAAAATGAGGACTACGATTAGGAAGTTAATGTAGAAATTCGGTTGGTGTGTACCCTGATTGTGAACAGGATCGAGAGAATTGCGTTGAGGTATTGGTTACAGCCCAGAAATTGGATGAAATCGTAGGCATTCAATTTGACTGGCGTTAGAAAGCTTAGGTATATCTCTGACCTGAAGGGATGAATTTTGAAGTTAATATTATTAAGAGATTTAATCTGCGAGCAATTAAGTGAAAGTCGAAAGTTTGTACGTGCGCAAGTGTTGAAGTGACAAATATGTTGTCGGGTTAAGTGATTGAGATTTGAGAAATTGGATTATGCTTAGTACATGAGAGGGGACGTGTACGATCAAATCGAAAGTAGGGAATACGAAGTTAGGGCCAATGTTGGAGAATATAGGGGGTTTTGGTTTAGAACCACGAAGAAGGACCGTAAGTACAGACGATTAGCCGAAGTAAAACGCCACAAGACAATAGACGTTAATATCAAGGACTATGAGCTATGGCAAATTTTGTGGACAAAATTCTAAATAAGGTGGGTGGAATGTAATACCCGGCTTGTACGGATTTTTGGATTTAATATATTATATTAATATATTATTATATAATGACATTTTTGTAAATATGTCAATTCAGGTCCGATTTACGAAAAGAAAGCTTTATTACGATCCTAACGATTAATTGGGATTTTAAGGAAATTTAAGGAATTTTCAGAATAATAACACTATATTCCGAGTAATTACCTCTATTGTAATGTAAAGGACGTTTTAGTAAAGATAGTAAACGAGGTCCGTTTTGTGAACGGGTAGTTTTATTAAATCCTAAATAATAAGTTGGACATATTGGTGAAATAAAGAAATTTGGAGAACCCGAATCTTTAGCCGATTAACGAAACGAAGGGCGAAACAAATAGAATTAAGTGTTAAGGGCAAAACGGTAATTTTCCAAACCAATATTATAAAAAATAACTTAAACCTCATTTCTCCTCATTTCTCCTCGGTAGTTTGAAGTTCCAGAGAGCATTCTCTCTGTTTGCCGCGGCGATCCAACATTTCTGACCTCCGTTTCTCCTCCGATCAACTTCCGTTCTTCGCGATTTCTCCTCCAATCGACGTCCTAGGTATGAATCTATGATTCTAGAGCTTTGGTTTTCAGTTTTCGGACCGGTTGGACGTTAGGGTTTCGTTAGGGTTTCGGTTAAAAATGTGATTTCGGGTTTGAAAATCAATAGGTTATCGTAGTTTATGAATGTATTGAACATATTGGACGTTATTGGACGAATCTAATTGATTTAGAATAAATGTTAAAGTTCGAGAAATTTTGGGATTTAGGGAAAAACTCGTAATTTGGATTTGAGTTGCCGAGCGGGTATTGGCTAGATAATATAGCTCAATAAATTGGATTAAAGCTTTAGGAAATTTCTTTAGTTAAGGTTTTGTCAATTTTGGACGTTTAGAAGTTTAAACTCGTTTTAACGTCGATATTGTGTTTTGCCACAGACGAACAACGCTCGTGGACGGAGCTTGAGCTGCAGCGGACACGAGGTAAGTTCTCGTGACTTACTCTGACCGATTGGTCTACACCGTACTTCGATTTAGCGTCGAGGATCTTAGAGGATGGATTGTTTTAATTGCTTTGGTTGGGTAGTTAGGTTTAAACGTTTTGTAGGTTATTTCATTTACAGTCTTGATGGTACGCATGCTTGTTTGTTTACTGTTATATTGAACTGTTCATGCATCACGTATTTTAACTTGGCATGAAAACGAATTTCTGCACTGCACAATGTTTTCTGAAAACCATGTGGCCCAGAAATTGGGGGCTCTTAATCTATCGTGCGGGCCGATTAAGGGTCTGGCCGATACCACATCTCATGTACTGTAATTAATGAACGTAATCTGTTATCTGGTCACGCGAGGTGGGGCTCAGGCACGGTTGTACGTGTTGTAAGCGTGTACCCCCCTCCTCTAACCGTACGGGGTAGTCCGACCGCTAGATGGGCCCCCTTCGGTTAGGGGGATGAGATCTCGGTGATATACTGTCTGCGACGCTCTGTTATGCATGATTTCTGAACTCCATATGTACTGCACGCATCTGCATTTACGTAGAATTTACTGAGCCTGTTAGCTCATAGGTGTCTGTATGTTGTAGGTGACGTTATAGGTGACATTGAGCCAGGTGAGGACGACGTTCCTCCTCCGGACGTATGAGGCAGTTGACGGAGAATGGCCCGTGGGAGTGTGCTGAGCAGTCGACGCGTTTTGACCCGTGGGGATGTCTGTGTATGTATTTTGGGGGATTTAATGGATGATACGTATGTATAGACGAACATGTTAGGATGTTTGGATATGGATAGATGTTAGGTTCATATTTGATGTTTTAAACTTTTTTAGAAATCTGTTTATAATTCGTGTTTTTATAGTTTTTACTGGAACTGCTTGGAATTTGAAACAGGAGGATTAGACAACTTTTAAACGTATCCATGCAGTTCGTTTTTACGAAAGTTTAACGTATGTTTAGGATGTTTAAATTCGTTGATTGATGACATGAAAATGAGATAAGTTTCGGGATGGAAGTGAAGGGAAGAATGTGTGTGGATTATTGGATTGCTCTCTGGAATCTCGGATTCCAGAGAGGGAATTGGTCGCTGCACAAGGCAGCGATCGGGCGATGCATTGTGCAGCGCCTGCAGCGATTAGTCGCCGCTTTGTTTTTCCTCTGCTTTCCGGTTTTGCCCTCCCAGGTTTGATAAATGTTTTAATTATTTTTATTAATTGTTTTTAAATAGTTTTAAGTTATAAATGATTTTGTTTTAAGTGGTTTACAACGTTGACTTCAATTCTTAATTGATTTCCGCTTAAAGTGTAAAATAAAAATGAAAAATTTATACGGGTAAAAATGGGTACAGTATTAGGGGTGTTACAGGGACAAAATCACATGTGCTGTTTTTCATCTTGTACTGGATGCAAGGCATTGGTGGGACTCAATTCAGTGCACTACTAACATGGAAACTATGACTTGGGCTTGGTTGAAGATGGCCTTCTGTGACAAGTACTTCAGCCGAGCGGTTCGTGCCAACAAAAAGATGGAGTTTATGCAACTACGCCAAACCAGTTCTGTGGCGGACTACATCTGTAAGTTTGAAGCATTATCACGATTTGCACCCCGTCTGGTGGATGATGAAGAAGACAAGATTCACCAATTTGTTCAAGGGCTAAAGCCAAATCTTTTCAGGGGAGTGAAGACCGCAGGAATTCATAACATACCTTATTCCGAGGTGGCAGCTAAGGCCTTGGAACTGGAAGAGGTTGAGATAGTGGTGCAAGGGCAACGCAAACAACCAGGGAAGTCTATCAGAGAGGCTCAGCCTCAACCGCGACAGAATAGGGGGTGGCAGCCACAGCAGAACATGGGAGGGCAGCAACAACAGAAAAGTGTGAAGAGACCCTTCAATCCAAATAACGACCAAGGAAAGGGAAAGCGACCTCAAGGGGCTCCTCAAGCTCCCCTATGTTTCACCTGCCAGAGGAACCACTACGGCGAGTGTAAGTTATTCACGGGCCGATGTTTCAGGTACGACAAGGTTAGTCATTTGATTAAAGATTGTCCTATGCCGCCGGATGCAAACCGAGCGAGAGTGGCGCCTAGAGTTTTTGCCCTAATGGAAGATGAAGATGCAGTTCAGCACATAGTTATAGATTCGGTAGGGTTACCGTATTGGTGAATCTATAGAATGAATTAAACGTTATTGGACGAAATCCAGAGTGTATTCAGTGTTTAGGTTGAAAAACTGGATTTTTAGGTTTGAGAATCTCCGTCAATGGAGTTTAGAAATTTACGAGCGTGAATTTCTCGATAGAATGCCTCATTGAGCTAAGTTAGAATTTTAGGAGAATTTACTTAGTTAAGGTTTCGTTAAATTTTGACGTTTAACGGTTTAAATCTCGTTTGAACGACGATTGTTGTGTTTTGTCTCAGACGAACAATGCTCGTGGACGGAGCTCGAAGTTCAGTGCGCACGAGGTAAGTTCTCGTGACTTACTTGGCCGAGTGGCCTACACCGTATGTCGATGTCGCGTCGAGGATCTCTAGAGAGTTGTTTGTTTATATGCTTTGGTCGGGTAGATAGGGTTAGTTCTTTTATAGGTTATGTTTTTATAGTCTTGAAGGTATGTATAATGTTTGTTTATTTTATGCCTATAACTGTTCATGCATCACGCATTTTAAAATAGCATGAAAACAGATTTCTGCACGTGTTTAAGAAAATGAAATGAATGAACGTAATGAATCAATATAATCTGTATCTGGTTACGCGAGGTGGGGCTAAGGCACGGCTATTACGGGTGCGAGCGTGTAACCCCCCCCCCCCCCCCCGGTTAGGTGAAGAGGGCAGTCCGACCGCAGGATGTGTCATCTCCATCTAATAGGCTGAGACCTCGGTGACATTCTGTCTACGACGTAATGATAAGAAAATGTTGCACGATTTCTGAAACTCATACGCACAGCATGCATTTACATTTACGAAACTTACTGAGCCTTTAGCTCATAGTGTGTCTGTATGGTGTAGGTGATAATGAGACAGGTGAGAACAATGTTCCTCCTCCCAAAGCCTGAGTTCAGTTGACGAAGAATGATCGCAGAGGTGTGCTGGCGCAGTCGAGCCGTTCATGACCCGTGGGAACGTATGTAGGTATTTTGGGCTATTTTGGATAGAAACTGTTTAGGTAAAATACTTGTACAGATAGATCATTATAGGATGTTTGGTTCTGGATATTGGATAGGTTATGTTTTGAGTTTTTAAGCGTTTTGGAAATGTGTTTTGTAAATGTTTGGTATTAGGGAAATGTTCGGTTTTTAAACATATCAACGCGGTTTGTTTTTATAAAAACGTATTTGGTTTGAATTGTGACTTGAGTTAATTAGAGTGAGATAATGGAGATGTATGAGCATGTTGAGGTATGTATTGAAATGGGTTTAAGAATTGTTAAGAGGAGTTTATAATTGTAGGGTTATGCAGGAAGAGAAAGAAGGAAGTAGAAGGAGAAGAAAGAAAGGAAAGAAGGAAAAAGAGAGGTGCGCCTGTCCTCTGGACATGATTGATCGCCCAAAACGGGCGATCGATCACCCCTCTTTGGTCGCCGCGATCCGTGATCGCATGGTGAGGCGAACGCTGGCAAAACCAGCGAACGCTGATGGGCGATCGATCGCCCCTTCATTTTAGGGGGCGATTGCCCCTTTTGCCTCCTGTTTTGTCTTTTCTCCTGCTTCTTATGTTTTTAAGTTTTAATTAAGGTTTTCTTTTAATTGTTTTAAAGCTTTATTTCGTGGTTGTCAAAATAGATTCGAATGTTTCACAAATTTTGGTTTCCGCTTTAAATTCCGCTTAAATGCAATTAAAGTTATTAGGATAAAAAAAAAATAATACGGGAAAATTGGGTACAGTGTTAGGGTCGCTACAGTTATGGTATCAGAGCCCCTAGGTTTTAAAAACGGTTCTGTAGACTGCTCGACTGCGCATGCCACTACGCGAACGTCCTTCTTCAACTGTAAGTACGTTCTATGTTATTTATTTGTTTTTGTTTCTTAGGATTATCTGCTTAACTTTTATAGGCTTTATACAAAATGGTTCGAGGAAAAGATCCTAGAGACGACGCCTTAGACAGACTTACAGAATTGTTGGACCGTCAGTCTCAACACATGGACCGACAGGCACAACAGATTGAGAGCTTGGTGAACCGAGAGAATCAGAGGGCCCAAGAATTGGTAGTTCCTAACAATCAGGGCATGCAGAAGTTCCTAAGCCTACGCCCTCTAGTATTCGACGGCCGATCATCAGATCCAACGGTTGCTGAGGAATGTATCAGAGTGATGGAGGATATGCTAGGTGTTAAGTCTTGAAAAAGACTTATTATACACTCATTTGGATGTGCAAATGATAGGAAAAATGTACTGAAAAGAATGCTGAAACGACGTTTTAAAACAATATTGGAGCAATGCCACAGCATTGTAGTAGCACTGCTGCATTTTCCAGGAAATACGGTTTCCATGCCTTTAGTTGTATGAAATTTGACAGATATGTTCATTGAATTTTTGTTTGGCATTTTATTTATTTGATTCACAGGATTTTGGGCAAAATAAAGCCACATCTAGCCGTTGATTGAAAGAGAAGATCTTTGGCAAGATTTTTTTTAGCAAATTCAAATATAGAAAGATCAGCAAAGATTGCTTAAAAACCATCTGATCCGATTAGGGCTGACGTGGCACACATGTGGCAGCAAGCTAGGAGATCAATTAAAAAAAAAAAAAAAAAATTGAAAAAGAAAAGGAGGAAGAATCATCAAAAAAAGGGGATCTGACGCTGAAAGAAAAAAAAGTTTTTTTTTGGGGAGGAAGAAGACAAAATATCACGTACCGGGGGCGGCAATTCTGAACGACTTCAGCTCTTCTTCTTCTTCTCTATCTCTCTCTCTGAACAAAAAATATTATTATTTCTTTGTGTTATTGTATGAATTCTCTGAATCTCATGATTTGTTTTTTTTGCACAATTATGAACTAACTTTCAATTGATTTGATTAGAGAGTACTGAGTTATTGATTTTCGAAGGGTTATTCTCTTTTTATTGTTGATTAATTTGGCATGTGCTGATTGTTTACTTTATGTTATGCTTGTCCATAATATAGAGTCTAGGACGCCATGTTTACGTCAATAAGTGGTTGTTAGGACGTGTGCCAAGTTACCTGGGGGATTATTGTGCGTGACAGACAATAGTCCGAGTGTTTTGTCATGTTCACTCAAACCCTTGTGACACGTTGAGAGTTGGGCTGATTTTAGTTGTTTCATCATGTTGGCTTTTCTTGAATTGTATAAGCAATAGGAAAAACGACTAAATTACGTGACGTCATCTCCGTAATTAATTAGAAATTCTAGTCAATCAAAAGTAACTTGAGTTAACCCATAGGAAATTAATAGCAAGGGAAATCGAAACCAAATCATATTTTCAATTTGTGTTCTCGTAATTCTTTGTGCTAGCTTGTTTTAATTTTCTTCGTTGAATATTTTGTTTAGGTCAATTTGAGTCATCCAATCATCTTTTAATTCCATTTTAATTATTTGTTGATATTCCATAAATTAGTAGAATATAAGAGTTTCTATCTCCGTGGGATCGACATTTTTATATACTACTTGGTAACGATAACGTGCACTTGCGTAGTGTGCTTTTCGCACAACACTAGGTTATGCAGAGGCTGGGAACGGGAGCAAGGTGGCCTACGTCACTTTCCATTTGGCACTAGATGCCCGTTTTTGGTGGGATTCGATCAAGTCGACGACGGATGTATCGATTATGACCTGGGATGTGATAACCCGAATATGCACGTATGGGCACGATGGCTGCACGAACCGGAACCCAGATGGCGGTACGTCCGCGCGGGCGAACCGAAAGGTGACAGGTCGTAAAAAAGGGGGTCGTCACAATCCCACATCGCTTGGGGAAGTATGTGGAAATGAAACATATGTAAAGAGACCCTTCCAACATAGCAAGACGCGTTTTGGAGCACAATTGACAACTTATCCCATAAGAACTCCGAAGTTAAAAGTGCTTCGGCGAGAGCAATTCCAGGTTGGGTGACCTTCCGGGAAGTTCTCGCCAAACAAAGCCGTGAGGGGAGGATATTGGACAATGGCTCAATCCCCAGAGCGGACAATATCTTGCTGGGATAAGGGGTCGTTACAAATGGTATCAGAGTCTGTACCCAACCGGAAATGTGGCCAACGAGGACGTTGGGCCCCCCGAGGGGGGGTGATTGTGATGACCCGAATGCGAACGTATGTGTACGACTGCGGGGCAAACCTCGGGTTGCGGGGCAAACCTCGGGACCTAAGCCTAGTGTAGGCGAATCCCGGACTCGAGTATAGGCGAATCCCGGGTCGTAAAGAGGGGGCTGTCACAATCCCACATCGCTTGGGGAAGTATGTGGAAATGAAACATATGTAAAGAGACCCTTCCAAGATAGCAAGACGCGTTTTGGAGGAAAATTGGCAACAGATCCCATAAGAACTCCGAAGTTAAAAGTGCTTCGGCGAGAGCAATTTCAGGTAGGGTGACCTTCCAGAAAGTTCTCTCCAAACAAAGCCGTGAGGGGAGGATATTGGGCTGCGGCCCAATCCCCAGAGCGGACAATATCTTGCTGGGATACGGGGTCGTTACAAATGGTATCAGAGCCTGTACCCAACCGGAAATGTGGCCAACGAGGACGTTGGGCTCCCGAGGGGGGTGATTTTGATGACCCAAATATGCACGTATGGGTACGATGGCTGCACGAACTGGAACTCGGATGATGGTACGTCCACGCGGGCGAACCAGAAGGTGAAAGGTCATAAAAAAGGGGGTCGTTACAATCCCACATCGCTTGGGGAAGTATGTGGAAATGAAACATATGTAAAGAGACCCTTCCAACATAGCAAGACGCGTTTTGAAGCACAATTGGCAACAGATCCCATAAGAACTCCAAAGTTAAAAGTGCTTCGGCGAGAGCAATTCCAGGTTGGGTGACCTTCCAGGAAGTTCTCGCCAAACAAGGCCGTGAGGGGAGGATATTGGGCAACGGCCCAATCCCCAGAGCGGACAATATCTTGCTGGGATAAGGGGTCGTTACAAATGGTATCAGAGCCTGTACCCAACCGGAAATATGGCCAACGAGGACGTTGGGCCCCCCGAGGGGGTGATTGTGATGACCCGAATGCGAACGTATGTGTACGACTGCGGGGCAAACCACGGGTTGCGGGGCAAACCTCGGGTTGCGGGGCAAACCTCGGGACCTAAGCCGAGTGTAGGTGAATCCTGGACTCGAGTATAGGTGAATCCCGGATCGTAAAGAGGGGGTTGTCACAATCACACATCGCTTGGGGAAGTATGTGGAAATGAAACATATGTAAAGAGACCTTCCCAAGATAGCAAGACGCATTTTGGAGCACAATTGGCAACGGATCCCATAAGAACTCCGAAGTTAAAAGTGCTTCGGCGAGAGCAATTCCAGGTTGGGTGACCTTCCGGGAAGTTCTCGCCAAACAAAGCCGTGAGGGGAGGATATTGGGCTACGGCCCAATCCCCAGAGCGGACAATATCTTGCTGGGAAAAGGGGTCGTTACATGGGAATGGTTCAAGACCGTATTCTTTGACAAGTATTTCAGCCGCACGGTGAGGGTGGCTATGAGAAACGAGTTTACGCAGCTGAAGCAGACAGGTTCAGTTGCTGATTATATTCGGAAATTCGAGGCTTTATCACGATTTGCACCGCGTCTTGTCAGCGACAATGAAGACAAAGTGCATCAGTTTATGGAGGGGCTGAACCCGGAGATCAAGATGAACATTATTGTGTCGGGTATTATAGACGTGCCCTATTCTGACATTGCAGCTAGAGCTTTGGACTTCGAGGCTACCAGAGCAACATGTGTTAGGCCGAGGGAGCCAGCTAAGGGCTTCTTCCGTGAGATCCGCCCTCAGTCTCAAAACTGAGGTTGGCAACCCAGAGCACCACAGCCCCAGCAGCAGCAACAAAGGGGTGTAAAGAGGCCTCTAGAGGAAGGCAACGATCGAGGCAGGGGCAAGCAAGTACAGGGGACTTCTCAGATACCCTGGTGCCCTAAATGTCAGCGAGAGCACAGTGGAGAGTGCCGGGTTGGGACTAACAATTGCTATAGATGTGGTGAAGTCGGCCATTATGTAAGAGATTGCCCAAAGCCAGGCCGTGATCAGTTGAGTGGAAACCAGAGGAGTGTTATGCCGAGGATCTTTGCGTTTATTGAGCCTGGAGATATCGATGACGAGGCTCAGCCCTCGGTGATAGCAGGTACTATATTGATTAGGGGCGTAGCTGTATTTTCGTTGATAGACACTGGAGCTACGCATTCCTTTATTTCAATTGCTTGCATGGTTAGATTGGGGTTAGCGTCTGAGTTAGCAGAGGTCGAGTATAGAGTGATGCTGCCTTCGGGAGAGCATATGCAGTCGGATCGTATTCTCCAGGGCAATGTCGTCTCAGTGGGGGATGCTACCCTTTATGCTTGTCTGATAATTCTGAGCATAGAGCGGTACAATCTTATCTTAGGGATGGACTGGCTTTCACAGCACTTTGCCACCATCGATTGTCGATCCGGGATTGTTACCATTCGACCCCCGGGTAAAGCCGAGTTTTCTTATCAGGCGATGAACAGATGAAGCGGATCGCTTGTTTCTTATTCCATGAAGGTCAACGAGCAGTTTAAAGGTGAGTGCTCTATTTATTTGGCCACAGTATTTGATACTTAATTGCTCAGCGAAGTAAGACCGAGTGACATTCTTATAGTCAGAGAATTCTCTGAGATCTTCCTCGATGATCTCCCTGGTTTACCACCAGACTGGGAGATTGAATTTGTGATTGATGTTTATCCTAGTTCGGCACCAGTGTCAAAAAATGCGTATAGATTGGAGCCTGCTGAGTTGAAAGAGTTGAAATCTGAGTTGGAGGAGTTGCTAGACGAGGGGTTCATCCGACCCAGTGTTTCACCCTGGGGGTGCGCCTGTTCTATTTGTCAAGAAGAAAGACAGGACTCTTAGAATGTATGTGGATTACAGAGAGCTGAATAAGCTTACGGTGAAGAATAAATATCCACTGCCACAGATTGATGATTTGTTTGATCAACTACAGGGTGCCCGAGTATTTTCCAGGATTGACCTACGCTCGGGTTACTATCAGTTAAAGGTCCGGAAGGAGGATATTCAGAAAACGGCATTCCGAACTAGGTACGGGCATTATGAGTTCCTAGTTATGTCTTTTGGACTTACTAATGCCCCTGCAGCGTTTATGGATTTGATGAACCGAGTCTTCAAGGAGTATCTAGACAAGTTCGTTGTAGTCTTTATCGACGACAAATTGATTTATTCTAAGACGAAAGATGAGCATGAAGATCAATTGAGGATTGTTCTAGGGACTTTGCAACGACACCAGCTATATCCAAAGTTCTCCAAATGTAAATTTTGGCTAGATTGCGTCAGTTTTCTTGGTCATATTGTATCACAGGAAGGGGTTTCTGTAGATCTGAGCAAGATTCAGGTGGTCAGATATTGGCCGCAGCCTAAAAACGTGCGTGAAGTACGTGGATTTCTCGGGTTGGCTGGTTATTATCGAAAGTTTATAGAGGGCCTTTCGAAGATTGCAATTCCTCTTTCACGCTTGACTCGGAAGAACGAAAAGTTTGTATGGTCGGCTGCTTGCGACAACAGTTTTATGGAGTTAAAGCAGAGATTGACCACAGCTCCAGTGTTGACATTGCCTGTTGAAGGTGATAAATTCAGTATATATTGCAATGCGTCTGGAGTTGGGCTCGGATGCGTGCTTATGCAGGAGGGTAGGGTGATTGCTTATGCTTCTAGACAGCTGAAGCCGTATGAGCAGAATTATCCTACGCATGAACTAGAGTTAGCAGTCGTGGTCTTCGCACTGAAGATTTGGAGACATTATTTATATGGGCAGCAGTGCGAGATATTTTCTGAGCACAAAAGCTTGAAGTACTTATTTACGCAGAAGGAACTTAATATGAGACAAAGAAGGTGGTTGGATGATGTGCCTACGATCTTGAATTGTCAAGCACAGACCAAGGTATGCATTTTGACTATTTTATTTACTAATTGGTTTGTGAATTTTATAGGAAAAAGGTTTACTTAAAGTTTGGAATTTTAAAGAGGGAATTTGTCTTCCCTTGATCAATTGTGTAACCAAGCTAATCACATAATTTTAGTTTAATTTTAATTTGGCAAACAATGACCTTTTATGTAAGTTGGACAAACATTTAGTCCTTATATTTAGTCATGCATAATTAGGCATTTAGGGGTAGATTGTGTGGTTAGGATTAGTGGTGGCTTTAAGGTTGGGTTGCAACATTGGGTATAACCTTCAAGCCCACAACTTATGGCATAAATTCCAGCCCATCAGCCTTAGCCCACGAACACTTATACACTAAAGTAGCCTGCATTTCAGCTTCACGAAGCAGCCTAGCGAGCACTCAGCAACCGAGAAGCGATCTTCAGACGATCGCACAGTGAGCGACCACGAGCTTCAAAAATCGACGGAGAGCACTCTGCGAGCGCACAGATTGCCGCCCACCTGGATTAGCTAACCAACCGAAGCCTTTCCTTACTCCAAGCAAGCAGCCTCGTCAGGAGAAGCCTTCCATTTCGCGAACGCTAGCAGAAGCCCTCCAACGGCTAGATTCTCCTCTGGTGATTTCCTAACCTAGCCACCTTAGGCATTTAAGCATCGCTTTTATTGTTTGTACGCAATTTTTTGATCAATACAAACTTATTTTGCTCTTTCTGAAAATCCAGAAGGATTTCTGGTTGCCATCAAGGTAAGCCACGGCTCTGCCGTGAGGAGTGTGCCTCCATTAATCATCAGTCTTACGGTGGCTGTGATCTCTTACTTTCCCTTCCTCTCTATTATCAAAGTTTAAAAGACTGAGGATGGCAACCGGGCCCAGCAGTTGTTGGCTTTCCACGGGAAGGCATGCACCGAGAAGCATAACATAAGCTAGCTTCTCGGTCAGCCAAGGGTTTTCCACCTTCCTTTTCTCCTCCATTGCATTTTGTCATTTTTCTTCCGCATTCTGTTTTTGAGCCATTTTTACTACATCCTCCGTTGCAAGTTTAATCTGTTTTGTTTTGTGTATTTTACCCCCCTATTTCTCTATCAAGTAGTATCAGAGCCGAACCTGGCTCTTGTTGTTTTCATTTCTCTGTTTTGTGTTTTTTTTTCTCTTTCTCTGTTCTTGTTTGTTTTCTTTTCTGTCGTGAGTTTTCTGTCATCATGTTGTTGTGTTGATTGTTTTCTTCATGGCCTAATGTTGTTTCATTAATGGTATAACATGACTAATCAATCAAATGCATGTCTACTTTCTGATAAGAACCTAGAATGTTAGAATTGGTAACATGAAATTTTGTTGATGTCCAAGATAGTTCTTGATGAATGCATTCTGTTTGGTTGTCTTTGTTTTAGATTGTGTTTTCTGTCAGAAACTTGTTTGTTCTGCTTTGGTTTAGTATTTTGTTTTCTCTGTTGTAGTTTCTGTTTTAGTTCCAACATTTGAAGCATGAGAGCCTGTTTTGATTTCACTGAATTGGATGTTAATCAGTGCTTGATTCATGTTTGTTCTTGGAAATTCTGAAATTTTGTTCACTGCTTGATATCCTTTAGTGACTGTTCTGTTTTGTTCCCATATTTGTTGTTTGTGTTCCGTTTAGAAGTGTTTGTTTCTGAATTTTCTGTGAATTCAGTTAGCTGTTTTTCAAAATGGTTTTTGATTCTTAAAACTAAAATCAGTTTGTTGTTTCTTAAAGCTTAATCCTTTGCAATGTGATTCTGTTTTTGAGATTCAAAAGTGTTTTTCTGGTTTTTCTGAGTAGTTGCTGTTACTTTGCTGCTGTGCATTTATCTTGTAGTTCTTTACTTTACAACGACATACTTTGGCCTTTTCTGAAGTTTAAGAGTAAGAAAACAAGCATCTTATAAGTGTTATTAGTTGCTGTTTTTCTAATTTACTGAAGCAAATTTCTTGCTGTTTTTAATATGCTTTCTGGTTTTGTTTCCAAAATTGTTTTCCTCAAACTGTTGCCATGTTTCGTGGATAAATTTATGAAGTTTGAAAGAATTTGAGTAATGCAACTTGGATTTTCCTCTTGAACCAAAACTAAAATTCTATCAAATCTGTTTACTGTTCTCCTATTTTTGTTGTGAGATTGTCATCGTGATTTTGATATGCTAAACTAAAATACCCACATATGCATGAAACGTTAATCTTCTTAAATATTTATCATGCATGGATGTTTTGTAATTTATCAAAGTGTTGTCCTATTTTTTGTGTTTATGGTGCTCGAATGATCTTACGATGTATGAGATAGTATTCCGCATGGATATCCAGTTCGTCGTTTGAGGTTAGTTTATTGTTCTGTTCTATTATCTTCTCTGTTAGTGATTACCTGGCATAATCATCACATATATTGTAAACCAGAATATCTTGATTGAAGTTTAGCTACCGAACTACTTGTAGGTTTTACTTTTTGCATGAGATTCAGATACAATACTCATACGTAATCTCCTGTTTAGAGTAATCAACATGCTTAACTTGTGAAATTTTCTTTGTTTGATGCTGTCACTCATAAGATGATTTTGTTTTGTTGCATGATTTTATCCTAACTTTACAAGAGAATTCTGCTTAGTGTTCTGTTTTGCTTGGTTCAAATTATCATATGTGGTTGCAAACTTGATTCTTGAATCTATGTAATATCACTCGCTGAAATATTATGTCTAGTATTCGGCTCTATAATCTGGCCATGTTTTGTGCTGAAATCTGAAATTTTTGCTGCCTTAATACTAATCTTTTGACTGTTGTTATGAGCTTAATTGGATTAGCTTATTATGGCAAAATATCATTACTTAACCTAGACTTGAGTACAATAGACCAGCATCTTATAAAGTGATTAATACTTGTTGTTTTGCATTATTCATCTGTTGCATTCCTCTGTTTCTAGTGCATTGTCTTTTGTTTTGATTTCAGAATATTAGCAAGTTGCTATTTATTAGCCGAAGGTAAGTGCGTTGGATTGTTTATCAAAATGGTTAGGCATAATCATTCCGATTGAGATCAAATTGATCCTGATTTTGATTGTCAATCAACAAATAAACTTGTTGAAAATTATTTTCAAACCAAAAGATTATGGGTTAAAAACTATGTACTTTTTCTTGAAGAAAACATTGAATGGTTAATTAAATGGTTTCCTAATTTGTACCATGAGTATATGTATTTTTTAGAATTAGAAAATGCCATGAATGATGGTTTTAAGGAACAAGATGTTAAAAGTGTATTGTTGGAAGATGTCTTTGATGAATCACCACTTCTGAATTTATTTTGTGAACATTTATATGAATTGTAATGTGTTGATGAATTAGTTTGTGTGGAAGAACTAACTAATTGCAGTAAAGTTGTGGAAGAGCTTCCTCCCCAAAAGGAAGAACTTCATTGCTTGGATGAAATGTTTTCTGCCATACGAAATCGAATAGCTCCTGAGGTTATCATGTGGTATAACCCAGTTTATGACGACCCTAGGAAGGAAATTTTAGCTGAAGACTTTGTTGAGTTGCCCATAGCTAAAAAGGAACCCTTCCAACTTGTGGCTAAAGGTATATCGGATCTCCAAACCCGACAAGGCATAACCATGGTAAACACTATAAACCCAAGGTGTGTACCTTTAGATACTTTAATTTCTTGGTTGTTTAAAATTGGATGGTTTGAAAGCTATTTGGATAAGAGTGCTAATTTATCTTGGTTGCTTAATATTAATGAGCATATTAATCTTTTTGACTTGTTTAAAAATAGAGCTTCTATTGTGTCATCTCTTGATTTTTCAAATTGCCTTAGTAAGAAAAATTATGATTTATTGAACTTTATAAGAATGAATGTGACGACCCCAACCCGATTAGGGCCGCCACGGACTTGCCGTGACATAATCATTACCTAAGCCCTTGTATTTTTCACATAAACTTTTTCATTTTTACTTTAAACATAACCCAAAACCCTTAAACAAACTAACCCTAACGTAACCTTAACTTTAAATTCTCGTAACCACGTAAATTAATCTTTTTGACTTGTTTAAAAATAGAGCTTCTATTGTGTCATCTCTTGATTTTTCAAATTGCCTTAGTAAGAAAAATTATGATTTATTGAACTTTATGAGAATGAATGTGACGACCCCAACCCGATTAGGGCCGCCACGGACTTGCCGTGACATAATCATTACCTAAGCCCTCGTATTTTTCACATAAACTTTTTCATTTTTACTTTAAACATAACCCAAAACCCTTAAACAAACTAACCCTAACGTAACCTTAACTTTAAATTCTCGTAACCACGTAAATTTTTCTTTTTATATCACTCATAACGTTTCGACTTCTAAACCATTAAATTGAAGTCTCGGATTGTTGAAATCCCTTAAAATCACTCATTCCTCGATCATCAAAACATGACACTAATATAACCTACAATTTCAGACAAATTCAAGAAAACGAACTGCATGGATCGCTCTAAAAATCGAGCTTATCCTTACCTGTTAAAAATAACCCAAGCAGTTCCAGTATATTTCTAAAATTAAGACTCTACATTCTAAACAATCTACTACAACTACATATACATCAAAACTCGACTATTCATACATCTTTCTATCAAAACATTCAATCTACATACTTAAACACTTTGATGCTTTCACAAACAAAACCGACACATAGACCTACTAACGTAAAATTATCAAACAAAACCCAATCAAATCCTCAAAACATACATCGAGCATAAGCACTAAATTTCCTAAAACATCACCAAGGACATACATTAACAAATCATTCAAAATAGTACTACTTCAAACCTATATCCACTATAAAATTTCCTGAATATTAAACTTAAATATACACCCTAAAATCCATCACCTTTCTAACCAACAAAACTAACTCACATCCATTCGCCACCAAAACAGTTCGGGGCACACCATCGGATCATCTAGCCAAGCCAAAACACACCCCGTCACCACGAGCACCATCCGTCGACCACCTATTCTTTGTCATCGAGTTCACACCTGTCACCTACATCATGCAACATATACATTAAGCCTAATGCTTAGTAAGGGAATGCACTATATGAATTTAAAACATTTTACTTAACATATACAGTTTCTACAGTTTCATCGTACATAATCATTTCGTTTCGTTTCATCGTTCATATTCATTTCGTTTCGTTTCATCATACATATTCATTTCATTTCGTTTCATCATACATATTCATTTCATTTCCATCGTACATACATGTAATCCTCTATCAATGGAGGGCGGATTAGTTTCTCCATCTCTAGACGTTCCACATATAAATCTTTATCTGAAGAGTGAACCACTTCCCTCAGATATCATACGTTTTCTGGACGTTCCACAATTTACATCTGAAGGGTGAACCACTTCCCTCAGACACTTTACATTTTTGTTTTACATCGTTGTCGTTTCTACGTTTAAATCATGAAATCATATGCTAAAACATTTTCGTACTTTTTCTAAAACATGATGCATGAGAAATCTATGTACGACATATCATCAAAACATATCATCAAACAATTCACTACGTACATGGACAAATACTATTCTTAACGAACTTCACAAACAACTAACATTCTAAGCTACCCGACTCATTAATCCCCACAATCAGAAAATCATCATCAAAGCAGAAAAACCTAACGTTGACACGATGTAGGGCCTTAAGGGTCGGAAGCCTAACATCCACTTACCTGGCGTCCGTAGTAAGCCGAGCACCGTCCAAAGGTCGTCTCCACCTAAAGCATTTCACAATTAAGGAATTAAAACCGATCCTAAATAAACGAACTCTAAAATTAAACTAAGTCTCTAGCCAAATCCAACTAAAACCTAATTAAATGGGACACTAATTTGGGTTCGGTAAAAACCGACCTAAAACTTCGAACGCGCGTAACTTTTGCGTCAGTTATCGGAATCAAACGATTCCAGTGGCCACGTACTCCTCTAATAACCTATTTTAATCTGCCAAAAGGAATTTTAAAACAAATAACCGGAACTAGGTCAAAAAGGGCAAAACCCGAACTGCCCCTTTCCCGGAATTTTCCCCCTTTTTGATTTTTCATCAAATTCCATCAATCTCTTCACCAATCAACCCCATATACCCTTAATTAGAATAATCTAATAAAAAATCGAAGTTTCCAACCACAAACCCGAATTGCCCTAATCGGGCACTCACTGTTTTTCGCTCAAATTGAGCATTCCACGGCCAAGCAACAATAGCCGGCCCCAGGGTTGGCAAACCCACGCCGGAAGTGACCTAAAACGGCCGGCGATCGGAGCCAAAACCGGCTCGTCACAGTCGGCCATGAACAAACCCGAAACAGGGTGAAAACCAAACCAAAACAAGGGAGAAACCGAGCCATACCAGGTGGTTCGTGCGCCGAGTCAGCCGGAATCTCCTGTCGCCGTCGTCTGGCCGGAGAACGCCGGTGTTCGTCAGAGGAGAGGTCGCCGTCGTCTCCTTGTCTCTCTCGGCGTCGGGCTGGAGCTCGAAACAGAATGGCCGAAGGCCATTCTGTTGTTTTTTTATTGTATTATTAATAATAATAATAATAATAATAATAATATAACTAATAATAAAACTAACCATTTATTAATCCTCGTTTATCGTTTCGACTCTCGTTAAATCTCGTATATCTCCACAAATTCACATTAATCGTTAAGACCCTAATAACACTTTCTTTTCGTAAAACGGACTTGATTTACTATTTTTACGAATTAATATACTAAAAGGCTAAAACGGGAACTCTAGCATTACTCTTCCCGATTTGGGTTTCTAAAATTTCACTTATTCTTCTACAAACCCCCATAAATTTCTAGGGTCCTAATAAAATTATCCGCTCGCAAAACGGACCTAATTTACTTATTTACAAAAATAGCCTTGGAGCGGAAACCCAAAAACTCGGGTGTTACAATGAATCTTCCGTGCATCAACAATATGTGGTATCATTTTAAAAGGTTCCTAAAATTTGTTTTACCTTTTTGTGGTATGAGACTTATTATTGAAGTTAAACTTTTTGAGTTCATAACCACCTATTTTGGGAAGAATAGTGAATTTAAAGACTTGATTGAAGCTTATTTGTACATTTTCGTAGGGAAGAATTTATTATGTTGGTTTGGTATTGATAATGAATATTTTACTTTTTGATTTATTGGTGATAACTTGTTAACTGAGCTTGATTCATATGTTGTAGAAAATGAGTATTTTTCTGTTTTGAATACTAAAATTAAAGAAAATTTTTGGAGAACCTCACGGTTTCCCAAAACTCTAACGGAAGATGCTAGCCAAGGAGCCAAAGGTGAGCCAATTATTATGACTAATACAAGGTATGTATCTCTTGACCATCTACTTGATTGGTTATTTAAAATTGATTGGATGGAAAATTATTTTGATAGTGCATTAAAGGTTCCTCATATTTTGCATAATGGTTGGAATAACTATATAAATTTGGATATTTCTTGCATTCATCCTCCCTGGCGACATTCCTCTAGTTTCGTAAAGATTATTCTTTGCTTAAATGACATGTGGCTGTTGGATAAATTTAGAATCATTGAGATAGAGAATTATGACGATAATGATGTTGTTTGGAATACTTGGGAGTTTATTTTTGACAAATCCATACTTGACTCACCCATGTTCCGTAAGTTTCACTTGCCAAGCTATGACTCTTATTTTATGTCTAGGAATGTTTTATCTAATCATTTAATAACTTGGTTACTTAGGTTTGGATGGTTAGATGATTATTTTATTCGTGTTATTACTTTGGATGTTTATGATCAAACTCTTCTTATTCTTGCTAATATTAGATGCAATTTTAAATGTCATTTATCGAAGCATGATTATGAAATTATGAAAAGAACTAGGAAGAGAAATGTTGTTGATACCATTTTGTTATTAATGTGGATTGAATATTATTGGTGGTTAAAGAGCTTACAATTATTTGCATTGATGAATGTTTACTTTTTAACCCTTTTTCAATTCAAAATAGTTAGTCCTAATTTTGAAGAAAACCTACTTCGGTGCAGACCAACCATTAGATTTGAGGTCAAATCTTCAATCACCCGGAGAGGATGATGTGCCTACGATCTTGAATTGTCAATCACAGACCAAGGTATACATTTTGACTATTTTATTTACTAATTGGTTTGTGAATTTTGTAGGAAAAAGGTTTACTTAAAACTTGGAATTTTAAAGAGGGAATTTGTCTTCCCTTCATCAATTGTGTAACCAAGCTAATCACATAATTTTAGTTTAATTTTAATTTGGCAAACAATGACCTTTTATATAAGTTTGACAAACATTTAGTCCTTATATTTAGTCATGCATAATTAGGCATTTAGGGGTAGATTGTGTGGTTAGGATTAGTGGTGGCTTTAAGGTTGGGTTGCAACATTGGGTATAACCTTCAAGCCCACAACTTATGGCATAAATTCCAGCCCATTAGCCTTAGCCCACGAACACTTAAACACTAAAGCAGCTTGCACTTCAGCTTCACGAAGCAGCCTAGCGAGCACTCAGCAACCGAGAAGCGATCTTCAGACGATCGCACAGCGAGCGACCACGAGCTTCAGAAATCGACGGCGAGCACTCTGCGAGCGCACGGATTGCCCACCTGGATTAGCTAACCAACCGAAGCCTTTCCTTAATCCAAGCAAGCAGCCTCGTCAGGAGAAGCCTTCCATTTCGCGAACGCTAGTAGAAGCCCTCCAACGGCTAGATTCTCCTCTGGTGATTTCCTAACCTAGCCACCTTAGGCATTTAAGCATCGCTTTTAGTGTTTGTACACAATTTTTTGATCAATACAAACTTATTTTGCTCTCTCTGAAAATCCAGAAGGATTTCTGGTTGCCGTCAAGGTAAGCCAAGGCTCTGCCATGAGGAGTGTGCCTCTATTGATCATCAGTCTTACGGTGGCTGTGATCTCTTACTTTCCCTCCCTCTCTGTTATCAGAGTTTAAAAGGCTGAGGATGGCAACCAGGCCCAGCAGTTGTTGCCTTTCCATGGGAAGGCATGCACCGAGAAGCATAACATAAGCTAGCTTCTCGGTCAGCCAAGGGTTTTCCACATTCCTTTTCTCCTCCATTGCATTCTGTCATTTTTCTTCCGCATTCTGTTTTTGAGCCATTTTTACTACATCCTCCGCTGCAAGTTTAATCTGTTTTGTTTTGTGTATTTTACCCCCTATTTCTCTTTCACTGGAATTCGTGAAAGACTACGATTTCGATATCAAGTACCATCAAGGGAAGGCGAACAAGGTCGCTGATGCTTTAAGTCGAATGCCTTCTGCGAGTCAACCTTCACTTGCAGCGATGTCGGTTACATTGCGATCTGAGATTGAGAGGTTTGATGTGGAGATAGTGGCAGAGTTGTCCAGTATGCTCACCAATATTTCTCTCAGGCCGACTATTCTGGATAAAATACGCGAAGCTCAGCAGAAAGATATGGAGTGCGAGGAGTTTCGGTTGGGCTTGACATCTGAGGATTCCTCGGATTTCCATTTATCAGAGGATGGTATTCTGAAATTTAGGCATAGGTGGTACGTGCCTAACGATGAGGAGCTAAGGAAGGAGATATTGGCTGAGGCGCATTCTTCAGCTTATTCTGTGCACTCGGGAAGTACCAAGATGTACCGAGACTTAAAGCAACACTTCTGGTGGCCAAACATGAAGAGAGAGGTTGCCAAATATGTCGAAACCTGTTTAGTCTGTCAACAGGTGAAAGCAGAACACCAGAGGCCGGCCGGAACACTACAGCCACTTCCTATTTCGGAGTGGAAATGGGAGCAGATCTCCATGGATTTTATTGTGGGGCTCCCGAGGATGACTAAGGGTCATGGCGGCATCTTGGTGATTGTGGATCGATTGACGAAGTTGGCTCACTTCTTATCTGTGAAGATGACATCTTCGATGGACCAGCTCGCCGAGCTTTATGTACAGGAGGTTGTGAGACTGCACGGAGTACCAGTTTCTGTAACGCCCCGAGTTTTCTGAACCCGGTTCGTTACTCATAGCTCGAACATAATTAGAAAACTTTGGACTAAATTTAAAACTTCGCTCGAAAGTCAAAATTTGACATTTTCTAAAACCTCAAACGTAAAAAAAAAAGCTTGCAGCGGAAATCATTTGAGTAAAAATAGAGTTAAATAAAACTATGAACATTGTTTGAAATGTAAGAGATAAACGGCTAAAAGAAATAGAGGTTTAAATCGTGAAATACTTCATAAGTTTCAAAAGTCAAACGCGTCTGCCGCTGTACAAAGTCAACAGAAGAGACTAAAATAGATAGTAGAAGACCTCTTCCGGTGACAAAACGATAAAACATATTACTCACATCCACCGATGGTTAGAATACTCGACATCATCCGATAGGTTTATCAAACGACATCCACCGGTGACTAAACGACAAACTTCTTCTACATCATCCGATGGATTTTACACACGTCGTCCACCGGTCACTAAACGACAAAAGACTTTCTACATCATCCGATGGATTTAACAAACTACATCCACCGGTGACTAAACGACAAACTTCTTCCACATCATCCGATGGATTTTACACACGTCGTCCACCGGTCACTAAATGACAAAAGACTTTCTACATCATCTGATGGATTTAACACACTACATCCACCGGTGAACTTCATTCACCGATGGTGGAATTTGCAATCTTTACTCAAAACATTCAAAACCACCTGACCCTAAATAACTTCATAAAATCCAACAGAAAACAGAACAACATTTCAACTCCTTTCATTACTCGAAATCTAGTAAAAACAAATATTAAAACCAATAGAGTACTAATATTAGAGAAGTCTCAAAAATGCTTTTAGACCTTAAAATCATTTATGTCATTAGAGGAAAACTTGACATACTTAAATGAAACCATGGTTCACTAAACCTCCGTATCTACAGACACCAGCTAAACCGCCCCATCAGTCCACCAAGTCGAGGCATGAATGTGCTCCTCCAACCAGCCTATTCTTTAGCAAACTCAGAGAATTCACCTGCAGTATCCTCAACACCTACATCACAAAACTCATCTATTAGCTTAATGCTAAGTAAGTAAAGCAGTAATGAAATGAAATACTGAAACGTAAATTCCTAAAGATGCAATTTCTACTTTCTCATCTCAATTGCATTCACATTCGTTCTTAAGCTGATCTGATCCCTCGGTTCCCTTGGGAGTGGGATCAATTCTCCCAATGTTATACATCCTCTACTCGATTAAGGGGCAGATGAATTCCCTTAATAGCTGATCTGATCCCTCTGTTTCCTTGGGAGTGGGATCAATTCTCCCAACGTTATAAATCCCTTCATAAGTTAAGGGGTGGATTAGTTCCCTTAATAGTTTGTCTGTCACATTCAGTTCATGCCTTACCATCCCTACATGGAAATTCATTTTCGTAATCTTTCAAAAACATGATGCATGACATAAAAAATCATTCACAAGATACATAACCCTACTGTTTTGTGATGTAGGCCCGAAGGCACATGCAAACTTTACTTACCTGGCTTCTGGAAATTGTCTGGTCGCTAGCTACTTCGGAAATCTGCTCACTTAAGTTCATAACAGAATATAAATCAAAACTTCACTAAACCTCACCAAGAATCAAACAGTGGTTTGAGGAATCCAGTTAGAAACTCTACTACCCGAGCATTCCCCCTTTATCACTAAAACCCGAATCTACACTCAATCTTAGCATCCCCGAAATCCTCACATTGTACTCCTTCAGGTATTTAACCACTATATCATAAGAGAAATGAGGGAAAACTTACCTAAGTGTAATATCCGACTCGTACGGATTTTTGAGGATATTATTATTTTAATATAGGATGGCATTTTTGTAAATATGTCAAATCAGGTCCGTTTTACGAAAAGAAAGCGTCAAGACGATCCTAACAATTAATAGGAATTTTAAAGAAATTTAACGAATTTTTGGGATAATATCGATATATTCCGAGTAAATACGCTTTTCGTAATATAAAGGACGTTTTAGTAAAAATAGTAAACGAGGTCCGATTTGTGAACGGACTGTTTTAATAGAACCCAGATAATAAGTTGGATTTATTGGTGAAATAAGAAATTCGAAACGGTTGAAAACATGAGAGGTAGTGACGTTCAATAAATAAATAAACTAATTAAAACAAATAATGAAATAAATAAAATTAAAATTAAAATCTAAATTTTAATTAAAAAGCAAACAGAATGGCTCGAAGCCATTCTGCTTCACCGCGACCCGAGCTCCCGACGACAGCCCGACGACAGAGACGAGCGATGCCCCTCCGACAGCCAACGCCGGCGATTTCTCGCCGTTCTCAGGCAGACGACGGCGACGTGCGATCTCCGGCCCGTCTCGCGCACGAACCGAACCGGTAATTGATTCTTCGCCCTGTTTTTGGTTCTTTTGGAGGCCGAGGGTGTCGAGCTCGATTGAGCTCCGATCACCGGCCATTTTTGGCTAGCCTCGGCGTGAAATGACTGGGCTTAGGCCGGCGAAGGTCGCCTGGCCGTGTTGTGCTCAATTTGAGCGAAAATCTGAGAGTACCGAATTGGGGGATTTCGGTTTTCGGTGTGTTGCCTCGTGATTTCGGTTTGTTTAGGCTAATTGAGGCTAATTAGGGTTGATTGGTGAGGAAATTGATGAGAATTGATGAAAAACCGAAAATGGTGAAATTCCCAGTTTAGGGCAGATTCGGGTTTTGCTGCAATTGACCTAGCTACGGTCGATTGTTTTAAAATTCCTTTTGGCAGATTAAAATAGGTTATTAGAGGAGCGCGTGGCCGCTAGAATCGTTCGATTCCGATAACCGACGCGAAAGTTACGCGCGTTCGAAGTTTCGGGTCGGTTTTTACCGAACCCAAATTAGGGTCCGAAATTGATAGGTTTATAGTAATTAACGATATAAAGGACGTATTGAACGTTATTGGACGGCGTTAGAGTGAATTGCGAGAAATGTTAAATTTGAGAATTTTCGGGTTTTTAGGAAAACTCGTTAATTGTGATTTTAAACTATCGAGCGTTAATCGTTGTTTAAATACTTCGATTAGTTAGGTTAATATTTTAGGAAAATTCCTTAGTTAAGGTTTTGTTGAATTCGAACGATTAGGAGTTTAAACACGTGATATTGATAATTGTTGTGGTTTTGCCTCAGACAAATAACGCTCGTGGACGGAGCTTAAGCTGCAACGGACGCGAGGTAAGTTTTCGTGACTTACTTTGACCAATCGGTCTACACCATACTTCGATGTCGTATCGAGGATCCCTGAAGAGTTGTTTGTTTAATCTGCTTTTGGTTGGGTAGTTAGGTTTAATTGTTTATAGGTTAGTTTATTTCGGTCTTGATGGTATACATGTGTTTACTTATTGTATGGTTACATTATGCTTATAACTGTTCATGCATCACGTGTTTCAAAATGGCATGAAAATGGATTTCTGCACGAGTTTTCAAATGAAATGAATAATGAACGAAAATACGTAATCTGTATCTGGTCACGCGGGATGGGGCTCAGGCATGGCTGTAGGGTTTGTGAGCATGTACCCCCCTCCTCTAAATCGAAAGTGGTAGTCCGACCGCGGGATGTATCCTTTCCATTTAGAGGGCTGATATCTCGGTGGCAATCTGTATGAAATGACCTGATATGTCTGATATGCATGTTTTCTGAACTTCATATGCACTGCACGCATGCATCTGCATTTACGTAGCTTACTGAGATTTAATTATCTCATAGATGTCTGTATGGTGTAGGTGATCCCGTTACAGGTGACTACGAGATCCCTCCACCCGAGGAGTGATGGCAGTTGACGATCAATCCTCCAAGATCCTCGACGCTAAATCGAAGTACGGTGTAGACCAATCGGTCAGAGTAAGTCACGAGAACTTACCTTGAGCGCGCAGAAACTCAAGCTTCGTCCACGGGAGTCGTGTCTCTGTGGCAAAACACGATATTCGCCGTTAAAACCAATTTGAGCTATTAACGTCCAAATTACAAACCTTAACTAAAGAATTTTTCCTAATTTCTTAATTTAGCTAATCGAAGCATTTATAACATCAATTTAATGCTCGATAATCGAAGACTTCAATTAACGAGTTTTTCCTCAAAAACCCGAAAATCCCTAACTTTTTAACATTTTCACAAATTGATTTAACTTCGCCCAATAACGTCAAATACGTGCAATATATACTTAATCACTGCTAACCTATTAATTACGAATCCTAAATCTCATTTTTAACACGAACCCTAACGAAACCCTAATTGTCCAAACTCTGAAATGATCGAAATAAATGCTCTAAAACTATATAGAATAATACCTAGGAGCGTTGACCGGAAGAGAAAAAGAGAAACACGGGAAGAACGGGGAAGAACGAGGTCGGATCGAATGAGAAATGCGTCGCGGCCGAGAGAGAAGTCGCGAGGGAGAAGAGAGAATTGTCTCTGGAAATCGTGAGAAGCAGAGAAGAAAAGAGAATAAAACAAAAAAAAAGGGGTTGGGGGGGACACTGGGAGAAGAGGGTGCTTTGATATTTTATAAAATTTGGTTTCAAATTACCATTTTGCACCGTAGGCTCTTGTTCGTTCTGCGTTTCGTTTAATCGGCTAACGAGCGAATTCTCGCAAAACTCCCATCTTTTGCCAATAATTTCTCATTCATTACCCAGGGCTATATTAAAACTGTCCGTGTCGCAATTTGGACCCCACCCTCGTTTACATTTGACGAAAACGTTATTTTAATACGAGAAATGTATGTTACTCGGAATTCATAGAGTCTAAACGCGAAAATTCATAATTCCTTAAAATTCTATTAATCGTTAAAGTCGTAATGACGCTTTCCGTTTGAGAAACTGACTTGATTCGACATATTTACCAAGAATGCCACATATATAAAAATATGAATATAATATATTAAAACCAAAAATCCGTACAAGCAGGATATTACAGATAGAACCGGGTGTTACAATCTACCCTCCTTAAAAGAATTTTGTCCTCAAAATTTAGTACCTGAATAACTCTGGATGTTGGTCCATCATGTCTTGCTGGCGTTCCCAAGTTGTTTCCTCAATATTCTGGTTGTGCCACAAGACTTTCACTAGTGGAACCTCTTTGTTGCGCAATACCTTCACTGCATAATCTAAGATCTTTACTGGTTTCTCTTCGTAGGCAAGGGTAGGATGAATCTCAAGGTCTTTCTGTTCCACGATTTGATATGGATCCCTTATGCATTTCTTCAACATAGAAACATGGAACACACTGTGTATCCCATCCATAGACGCCGGTAGCTGCAACTGATAGGCTGCTCTCCAACTCTCTTCAGAATAGTGAATGGTCCAATAAATCTGGGGTTCAACTTTCCCCTCTTTCCAAATCTCACCACTCCTTTGAAAGGTGACACCTTAAGGAAAACTTCATTACCTACTTTAAATTCCAGTTCTCTTCGCCTTTTGTCTGCATAGCTTTTCTGCCGGCTTTGAGCTGTCAAAATTCTTTGTCGGATAAGAGCAATTTTCTCCACTGTTTGCTGTACGATGTCAGGACCAATCAATTGTGCTTCTCCAACTTCATCCCAATACAATAGAGATCTGCACTTTCGTCCATACAATGCCTCGTATGGCGCCATGCCTATTATTGCCTGAAAACTGTTGTTATAAGAAAATTCAATCAAGGACAAGTATTTGCTCCATGAACCTTGAAAGTCTAAGACACATGCACGGAGCATATCCTCTAATGTTTGAATGGTTCTTTCAGATTGTCCATCTGTTTGAGGGTGGAAAGCCGTGCTAAAACTAAGCTGTGTTCCCATAGCCTTGTGCAAACTTTTCCAAAACTTAGATGTAAATCTAGAGTCTCGGTTTGAAACTATAGTGCTTGGAACTCCATGCAGTCTAACAACTTCACGCACATACAACTCAGCCAGTTGATCCATCGAGTATGTTATCTTCATTGGCAGAAAGTGAGCAGATTTGGTTAAACGATCAACTATTACCCAAATTGCATCGTGACCCCTTGCTGTTCTAGGTAATCCTATAATAAAATCCATCGTTATTTGTTCCCATTTCCATTCGGGAACTGGTAAGGGTTGTAATGTTCCAGCAGGCCTCTGATGTTCAGCTTTGACTTGCTGGCAGATCAGACAGGACTCCACATACTCCGCCACACTTCTTTTCATACCTGGCCACCAATAATGTTGCTTGAGATCTCTGTATATTTTCATACCTCTGGGATGAACAGAGAGTCTAGAAGAATGTGCCTCAGATAGGATTCCCTTTCTAAGTTCAGTATCAGCCGGAACAAACCATCAATTTCGAAACTTGAGAATTCCATCAACTGAGCAGTTGAAATCCGACTTGTTAGTAGAATCCATGCACAACTTATACTTATTGCATTCAGTGTCATTCATTTGAACCTCTTTTATTCTCCCCAAAATAGTAGGCCTCAAAGATATGACCGAAAGCATGGCTGTCATAGACACAGCTTCCAGGTTGAATCTTTGGAATTCTGTCTCTAAAGCTATCGGTATGTCTAGAGTCAATGTAGAGACCGAAGGAGTCACTCTACTCAAGGCATCAGCCACTACATTCGCCTTGCCAGGGTGGTACTTAATCTCAAAATCATAATCTTTGACAAACTCCAACCACCTACGTTGCCTCATATTCAGTTCCTTTTGCGTGAAAATGTATTTCAGACTCTTATGATCCGAAAATATCTCACAAGTTTGTCCGTACAGATAGTGCCTCCAAATCTTTAATGCGAAGACCACAGCAGCTAATTCTAAGTCATGTGTAGGGTAATTCTTTTCATGTACTTTTAACTGCCTAGAAGCATAAGCTATAACCTTTCCATCTTGCATCAACACACAACCTAGTCCAATTTTGAAAGCATCACAATAAATACTAAATTTACCATCTTCAACTAGAAGGGTTAAGATTGAGCATTGGTCAGTTTCTATTTCAAGGTCTGAAAGCTACGTTCACATTCTTCAGTCCACATATGCTTCACATTTTTCCTTGTTAACCTAGTAAGGGGTGTACAATCTTTGAAAATCCCTCGATAAATTTTCTATAATATCCTGCTAATCCAAGGAAACTTCGAATATCAGTGGCATTCTTCGGTTGGGGCCACTCCTTGACTGCTTAAACCTTGGCTGGATCGACAGATATTCCATCTTCAGAAATCACGTGACCAAGAAAGTGAACTCTGTCCAAACAAAATTCACACTTAGAAAATTTGGCATAAAGTTGGCGCTGCCTCAGTGATCCTAACACCAAGTTTAAGTGTCCTGCATGCTCCTCCTTAGTTCTAGAATAGATTAGAATGTCATCTATGAATACAATGACAAACTTGTCCAAATACTCGCGAAACACCCTATTCATAAGATCTATGAAGGCTGCTGGTGCATTTGTCAAACCAAAAGACATAACAAAAAACTCATAATGTCCATATCTTGTGCGAAAGGCAGTCTTTGGAATATCTTCAGATTTAACCTTCAGCTGGTAATAACCGGATCTAAGGTCAATCTTAGAGAAAATTCTTGCACCCTTAAGCTGGTCAAATAAGTCATCAATCCTCGGCAAAGGGTACTTGTTCTTGACTGTTAACTTATTCAATTCTCTATAATCAATGCACATACGCATTGATCCATCTTTCTTTTTGACAAAAAGGACAGGTGCACCCCACGGTGAAAAGCTAGGGCGTATGAACCCTTTCTCCAACAGATCCTCCAACTGTTTCTTCAATTCCTTAAGTTCTGTTGGTGCTAATCTATATGGATTCTTAGATACAGGCTCAGCGCCGGGGTAAACATCCACAACAAACTCAATTTCCCTATCTGGTGGCAAGCCAGAAAGGTCATCTAGAAATACTTCTGGAAAATCTTGGACAACTAAAACATTTTCGGGGCTCGCTTTTTCTACTAGCTGTGTGTCTAAAACACTGGCCAAAAAGCACAAATACTCTCTACATGGGGAGGGTCTACAATTGACAGAAGTCATTACAGTCATTTCCTTACTCTTCTTCAGAGCTTGGAAGGTTTGGTTTAAACCACCAGGGGGTTGAAAACTAATAACTCCAGTCCTACAATCTATTGTGGCATAATGTTTAAATAACCAATCCATTCCTAGGATTACATCAAATCCCATTATGTCCATAACAATGAGATCGGCAGGCAAATTCATGTTTTCTACTAATACAACACTATCAGGCATCATTTGGTTAGAGTGCATGCGTTCACTAGAGGGTAAAGCAACTTTGAATACATGCTCAAAAGAAGTAAACCGTACATCTAACTTATCAGCAAATGCAGAGGCTATAAAAGAATGTGTTGCACCCGAATCTATCAAAGTAAAAGTAGGTATAGAGTTAATCAGTATTGTACCTGACACTACAGCAGGCTGGTCCTCACCACATGACTCCATCATGGAGAATACTCTTGGCTTAATCTTGACAGGGCCACCCTTCAAAGCTGGTCAGTCTCTGTTGACATGGCTAACCTTGTTGCAATGGAAACATCGAATGACCCGGGGCTTTAGACAATCCTTGTACAAGTGTCCAACCTCTTCACAGTTGAAGCACTTACCCGTTCCAAATCTACACTCCCCCAAGTGATTCTTCAAACATTTCGGGCACTGAGGGAACTTCTGGGTATTCTGTACCTTCTTCCAGATCCTTGGCCACTCTGGCCCTCAATAGGCCTCTTCATTCCCCTCTGATGGTGTGGCTGGATAAACTTTTGTGGAACCTCCTTTGGTCCAGCACACTTCTTTTCAGCTTCTTCCACTTCTAGAGCAGTGGACACAACTTCACTAAATGTCAAGCCTTTAATGCCACAGAGTTTGACTCCTCGGTAAATCTCCGGCTTCAGTCCATGCACAAATTTGAACACCTTATCCTCTTCCTTATGAGAAAAATGTCCAGCAAACCTGGACAGGGACTCGAATTGGCTACTGTAATCAGCCATAGACTCTGTCTGCTTCAAGTTCAGAAACTCCAACTTCTTCGCGGTCTAGACAGTGCTGTTAAAATACTTCTCATAGAAAAGGTCCTTGAATTGTAACCAAGACATCACTAAAACATCTGTGGTGGTCTCTATTGTTTCCCACCAGAGTTGAGCTTCACCGGCTAAATGAAATGTTGCCAACGTGACCTTGTCTCCTTCTCCTATGTTGGCACACCTAAACATACTCTCAATCTTTCTAAGCCATCCTTCAACAATAACTGGATCAGATGACTGTCCATCAAATGTGGGTGGTCTTAGTCTCCGGAATCTATCTCCAGAATGTTCACCGCTAGAACCCGAGTTGGCACTTCCTTGTGTCTCTTGGTTTAACAGTACTCCTAGTTGGTCAGACTGTTGGCGCACTAAATCAGTTTGCTGACGCACTAAATCTGTCAGCTGCCTAATCACACTAGGCTTCTCTTCACCTCTCACTTTTGGCATTTCTCTTGGCACTCTAGGTCTTCCTGGGCGTCTGGCAATTGTACTAAGTTCCTGCACAGGGTTAATTCCACTCTTAAATATCTATTAAATAAGGTTAACATAAACACTTACAATTGTTGAAGTACTTCCATGCAACGATTGGCACTGATGAGTAATCTTTTGAACGGTTTAACTGAATGTCTCCGATACCATACTGTAACGCCCTGAGTTTTCTGAACCTGGTTCGTTACTCATAGCTCGAACATAATTAGAAAACTTTGGACTAAATTTAAAACTTCGCTCGAAAGTCAAAATTTGACATTTTCTAAAACCTCAAACGTAAAAAAAAAAGCTTGCAGTGGAAATCATTTGAGTAAAAATAGAGTTAAATAAAACTATGAACATTGTTTGAAATGTAAGAGATAAACGGCTAAAAGAAATAGAGGTTTAAATCGTGAAATACTTCATAAGTTTCAAAAGTCAAACGCGTCTGCAGCTGTACAAAGTCAACGGAAGAGACTAAAATAGATAGTAGAAGTCCTCTTCCGGTGACAAAACGATAAAACATATTACTCACATCCACCGATGGTTAGAATACTCGACATCATCTGATAGGTTTATCAAACGACATCCATTGGTGACTAAACGACAAACTTCTTCTACATCATCCGATGGATTTTACACACGTCGTCCACCGGTCACTAAACGACAAAAGACTTTCTACATCATCCGATGGATTTAACACACTACATCCACCGGTGACTAAACGACAAACTTCTTCCACATCATCTGATGGATTTTACACACGTCGTCCACCGGTCACTAAATGACAAAAGACTTTCTACATCATATGATGGATTTAACACACTACATCCACCGGTGAACTTCATTCACCGATGGTGGAATTTGCAATCTTTACTCAAAACATTCAAAACCACCTGACCCTAAATAACTTCATAAAATCCAACAGAAAACAGAACAACATTTCAACTCCTTTCATTACTCGAAATCTAGTAAAAACAAATATTAAAACCAATAGAGTACTAATATTAGAGAAGTCTCAAAAATGCTTTTAGACCTTAAAATCATTTCTGTCATTAGAGGAAAACTTGACATACTTAAATGAAACCATGGTTCACTAAACCTCCGTATCTACAGACACCAGCTAAATCGCCCCATCAGTCCACCAAGTCGAGGCATGAATGTGCTCCTCCAACCAGCCTATTCTTTAGCAAACTCAGAGAATTCACCTGCAGTATCCTCAACACCTACATCACAAAACTCATCTATTAGCTTAATGCTAAGTAAGTAAAGCAGTAATGAAATGAAATACTGAAACGTAAATTCCTAAAGATGCAATTTCTACTTTCTCATCTCAATTGCATTCACATTCGTTCGTAAGCTGATCTGATCCCTCGGTTCCCTTGGGAGTGGGATCAATTCTCCCAATGTTATACATCCTCTACTCGATTAAGGGGCAGATGAATTCCCTTAATAGCTGATCTGATCCCTCTGTTTCCTTGGGAGTGGGATCAATTCTCCCAACGTTATAAATCCCTTCATAAGTTAAGGGGTGGATTAGTTCCCTTAATAGTTTGTCTGTCACATTCAGTTCATGCCTTACCATCCCTACATGGAAATTCATTTTCGTAATCTTTCAAAAACATGATGCATGACATACAAAATCATTCACAAGATACATAACCCTACTGTTTTGTGATGTAGGCCCGAAGGCACATGCAAACTTTACTTACCTGGCTTCTGGAAATTGTCTGGTCGCTAGCTACTTCGAAATCTGCTCACTTAAGTTCATAACAGAATATAAATCAAAACTTCACTAAACCTCACCAAGAATCAAACAGTGGTTCGAGGAATCCAGTTAGAAACTCTACTACCCGAGCATTCCCCCTTTATCACTAAAACCCGAATCTACACTCAATCTTAGCATCCCCAAAATCCTCACATTGTACTCCTTCAGGTATTTAACCACTATATCATAAGAGAAATGAGGGAAAACTTACCTAAGTCCAAGGAGAATCGGGCGAGGAAAATCGCCTAGAGAGCTCGGCTGCTTGAGCTGAAAAAAAAAAACCGAAGAGAAAGGTATGAAATGGTGGCGACTACAGTGCATTAAACCCAATCCCTCTTTCCTTAAATACGTTATCCATTTTTTTAAAATGTAATTTACTCTAATTCCCTTGTCTAGTCTAATCATTCAATAACCCTACTTGAATTATTGACTACTAAAGTGTATACCATTAATAATAAAAGAGCTGGTTCGATAGAACCGGGTGTTACAGTTTCGATTGTCTCAGATAGAGATCCGAGGTTTACATCGAAGTTCTGGAAAAGTTTGCACAAAGCTATGGGAACTCAGCTAAATTTCAGCACAGCTTTTCATCCTCAGATTGATGGTCAGACAAGAGAACAAATCAGATTCTGGAGGATATGCTCAGAGCTTGTGTGTTGGAATTTCAGGGATTGTGGAGCAGATATTTGCCACTGATCGAGTTCTCGTACAACAACAGCTTCCAGGCTACCATCGGTATGGCTCCGTACGAAGCTTTATATGGTCGACAGTGTAGATCTCCGCTGTATTGGGACGAGGTTGGTGAAGCCAGTATTGTTGGTCCCGAGATTCTACAGCAAACGGCAGAGAAGATTGCCATTATTAGACAGTGTATCGAGATAGCTCAGAGTCGACAGAAGACCTATGCTGACACGAGATGGAGGGAACTGGAATTCGAAGAAGGTGATGAGGTTTACTTGAAAGTTTCTCCGTTTAAAGGTGTTATGAGATTCAGAAGGAAGGGCAAGTTAAACCCTCGTTATGTGGGGCCCTTTCCTATTTTAAAGAAGATTGGGAAGATGGCTTATCGACTGCAGCTTCCAGCTTCAATGGAAGGTATCCATATTGTATTTCATGTCTCTATGCTTCGGAAGTGTTTGTACGATCCATCGCATATTGTAGAGGCAAGAGAGATCGAGGTACAGCCTACCTTGACTTACGAGGAGAAGTCGGTACGTATTTTGGAGTCTTCCATCAAGGTTTTGCACAACAAAGAGATTCTGCTAGTTAAAGTCCTATGGCGGAACCACGAGGTTGAAGAAGCAACTTGGGAGCGACAGCAAGATATAATGGTTAGGTATCCCGAGTTGTTTGTGTAATCAAATTTTGAGGACAAAATTTTAAATAAGGTGGATGGAATGTAACACCCGGATTTACGGGTTTTTGTAAATAAATAATATAATGACATTTTATTACAATTATGTCAAATTAAGTCGGTTTTGTAAAAAGAAAGCATTATTATGATCCTAATGATTTATAAGGATTTTAAGAAAATTTTAGGAATTTTAAGAGTTAAACGCTAATTTTACGAGAATTACGGTTATCGTAATATAAGTGATACTTTGGTAAAAATAGTAAACGGGGTCTGAATTACAAACTGACAGTTTTAAAAGAACCCTAATAATAAGTTGGAGTTATTGGTGAATTAAGGAGATTTGGAGAAACCGAATTGTCGGTTAATTAACGAAACAAAGGACGAAACAAGTAGAAAATCAAAGGAAGGACAAAAAGGTAATTTGCAAAATCAAATTTATTTGAAAAACCAAAATCCTCTCTTCTTCTCCCTCACCCACAATTCTCCTTTGCAATTTTTCTCCTCCAGGGATTTTTTCACGGCAACTTCCATTTCCGATGATCGTTCCTCCTCCGTTCGTCGTCCATTCTTCGTGTTTTCTCCTCCTCTCGCAACCCTAGGCATGATTCTATGCTTTTGGAGCATTATAGTTTGGTTTTCACGGAGTTTAAACGATTAGGGTTCGTTTAGGGTTTTGTGAAAAATGCGAATTAGGGTTAGAAATCGGTAGGGTTACCGTATTGGTGAATCTATTGAACGAATTAAACATTATTGGACGAAATCTAGAGTGTATTCGGTGTTTAGGTTGAAAAACTGGATTTTTAGGTTTGAGAATCTCCGTCAATGGAGTTTAGAAATTTACAAGCGTGAATTTCTCGGTAGAATGCCTCATTGGGCTAAGTTGAATTTTAGGAGAATTTACTTAGTTAAGGTTTCGTTAAATTTGGACGTTTAACGGTTTAAATCTCGTTTGAACGACGATTGTTGTGTTTTGTCTTAGACGAACAACGCTCGTGGACGGAGCTCGAAGTTCAGTGCGCACGAGGTAAGTTCTCGTGACTTACTTGACCGAGTGGCCTACACCGTATGTCGATGTCGCGTCGAGGATCTCTGGAGAGTTGTTTGTTTATATGCTTTGGTCGGGTAGATAGGGTTAGTTCTTTTATAGGTTATGTTTTTATAGTCTTGATGATATGTATGATGTTTGTTTATTTTATGCCTATAACTGTTCATGCATCACCCATTTTAAAATAGCATGAAAATGGATTTCTGCACGTGTTTAAGAAAATGAAATGAATGAACGTAATGAATCAATGTAATCTGTATCTGGTTATCCGAGGTAGGGCTCAGGCACGGCTGTTACGGGTGCGAGCATGTACCCCCCCGTTAGGTGAAGAGGGCAGTCTGACCGCGAGATGTGTCCTCTCCATCTAATAGGCTGAGATCTCGGTGACATTCTGTCTACGACATAATGATAAGAAAATATTGCATGATTTCTGAAACTCATACGCACAGCATGCATTTACATTTACGAAACTTACTGAGCCTTTAGCTCATAGTGTGTCTGTATGGTGTAGGTGATTACGAGACAGGTGAGGACGATTTTCCTCCTCCCGAAGCCTGAGTTTAGTTGACGAAGAATGATCGCGGGGGTGTGCTGGCGCAGTCGAGACATTCATGACCCG
Source organism: Begonia masoniana (assembly GCA_022432975.1). Classification (NCBI taxonomy): domain Eukaryota; kingdom Viridiplantae; phylum Streptophyta; class Magnoliopsida; order Cucurbitales; family Begoniaceae; genus Begonia; species Begonia masoniana. The sequence continues at coordinate 20,995,409 of CM039505.1, read as the reverse complement.
TGGGAACGTATGTAGGTATTTTGGGCTATTTTGGATAGAAACTGTTTAGGTAAAATACTTGTACAGATAGATCATTATAGGATGTTTTGTTATGGATATTGGATAGGTTATGTTTTGAGTTTTTAAACGTTTTGGAAATGTGTTTTGTAAATGTTTGGTATTAAGGAAATGTTCGATTTTTAAACATATCCACGCGGTTTGTTTTTGTAAAAACGTATTTGGTTTGAATTGTGACTTGAGTTAGTTAGAGTGAGATAATAGAGATGTATGAGCATGTTGAGGTATGCATTGAAATGGGTTTAAGAGTTGTTAAGAGGAGTTTATAATTGTAGGGTTATGCAGGAAGAGAAAGAAGGAAGTAGAAGGAGAAGAAAGAAAGGGAAGAAGGAAAAAGGGAGGTGCGCCAGTCCTCTGGAAATCCAGAGGACTTGGCGATCGATCGTCCAAGGGTGGGGATCGATCGCCCATGGTCGCCACGCTCTGGAAGAATTCCAGAGCGTGTGGCGATCAATCACCCAAAACGGGCGATCGATCGCCCCTCTTTGGTCGCCGCGATCCGTGACCGCCTGGTGAGGCAATCGCTAGCAAAACCAGCGAACGCTGGGCGATCGATCGCCCCTTCATTTTAGGGGGTGATTGCCCCTTTTGCCCTATGTTTTGTCTTTTCTATTGCTGCTTATGTTTTTTTAAGTTTTATTTAAGGTTTTCTTTTAATTGTTTTAAAGCTTTATTTCGTGGTTGTCAAAATAGATTCGAATGTTTTACAAATTTTGGTTTCCGCTTTAAATTCTGCTTAAATGCAATTAAAGTTATTAGGATAAAAAAAAATAATACGGGAAAATTGGGTACAGTGTTAGGGTCGCTATAGTAGAGTTAATAAGTTAAGCCCGATTGGCGAGCGGGAAGTTTTATTTGGGATCCCAAGGATTTATGAGAAATTTTGTGAATTAAGTATATTTTTGAGAAAATTAAATTATAGGTAAATTGATGAAATTAAGTAAAGTATTAGAGGAGGGCATTTAAGTAATTGTGCATGTAAAACCTTTAATTAAACCTAAAATTTTCTCCTCCCCTCACGATTTCACTCAGCGGCCTCCCTTCCCCTTTTCTCTCCATTTTCTCTTCGGCCATTTCCTCTCGCCGATTCGGCCAACGGATTCCCTCCATCAATGGTAGATTTCTTTCCCCGTTTTCTTCGAGATTCAAGCTCTAGGTAAGATTCTAATCTTTCGATAGATTTAGTTTCAATTTTAGGGGTTATATTTCGTTAGAGTTATTGATTTAGGGTTGAGATTTATTGGGTTTTGGTTAGAAATTAATGGTGTTGTGTTTTAGTGCTCATTGATGATACATTTAATGCATTTGGAATAGTTAGGGTGAATTTGTTGGTGGAGTTATTGAATTTGTGGTGGTTGGGAGGAGTAAGTGTTATTAATGTTATGTTAGTTTTGTTTATGCACACCAAGTGTTCGATAAAATGTCCCAATGAGATTAGTTGAATTTCTAGGAAATTTCCTTAGCTAGGATTTTGCTAGTGTTGAGTTTAGATTATTTAGTGTTTATTTTAACATCAAAATATGAAATGTCTTAGGTGAAAGAGGTTTACGGTGAAGGCACGACGTTGCTAAGGAGCCAAGGTAAGTGAGTGTGTTAGGATTTTCGGCCACTAGGGCCCTACGTCACAAGGGTACTAAGGAGATTTGTTTGGGTGATTGTTTGATGATTATGACTTGTCATGTGCTATGTTATGATACGCGATGTATTGCTCGTTCTTATAATATGTCATTCCTATATGTATCCATGTCCATGCATCATGTGCACGTTTTATATGACCAAGATAAGAATATGAAATGTATATGTAAGTATGATTAAGTGTGGAACGGGGTGAATTGGCCACGATTATATTCTCAAGATTTTAGTACGGTTCGCGGATCCTCCCACTGGTGGGGGTCGGACTGGTAGGAAGACTCGCGGATCCTTCCACTGGTGGGGTGTAACGCCCCGAGTTTCCCGAACTTGGTTTGTTACTCATAAACTCGAACATAACAAAGAAAATTTCGGACCAAATTTAAAACTTCGCTCGAAAGTCAAAATTTGACGTTTTATAAAACCTCAAAACATTTAAAGAATTGCAACGGAAATCATTTGAGAAAAATAGAGTTAAACAAAACTATAAAACAATGCTTGAATAATCAGTTGAGATGTTAAGGAGTAATCGGTCAAAAGAAATAAAGGTTTAAATCGCGGAATACTTTAAAAGTTGCAAAAGTCAAACTCATCTGCCGCTGAACAAAGTCAACGGAAGAGGCTGAAACAGATAACAGAAGGCTCCTTCCGGTGACAAAACGACAAACCTTCCACTTAATCTTCCGGTAAGTCTAATACACGACATCCACCGGTCACTAAACGACAAGACTTCTACTACAGTCTTCCGATTAGTTTAATACACTACATCCACCGGTCATAAAACGACAAAGGTTTCTACTACATCATCCGGTAAGTTTATTACTCAACATCCACCGGTCACTAAACGACAAAACTTCTATTTATATCTTCCGATGGCTTCAACTGAAGACATCATCCGATGACTATACTGAAGACATCATCCGATGGCTTTACTGAAGACATCATCCGATAACTATACTGAAGACATCATCCGATGGCTTTACTGAAGACATCATCCGATAACTATACTGAAGACATCATCCGATGGCTTTACTGAAGACATCATCCGATGGCTTTACTGAAGACATCATCCGATGACTATACTGAAGACATCATCCGATGGCTTTACTGAAGACATCATCCGATGGCTTTACTGAAGACATCATCCGATAACTATACTGAAGACATCATCCGATGGCTTTACTGAAGACATCATCCGATGGCTTTACTGAAGACATCATCCGATGGCTTTACTGAAGACATCATCCGATAACTATACTGAAGACATCATCCGATGGCTTTACTGAAAACATCATCTGATAACAATACTGAAGACATCATCCGATGGCTTTACTGAAAACATCATCCGATGGCTTTACTGAAGACATCATCCGATGGCTTTACTGAAGACATCATCCGATGGCTTTACTGAAGACATCATCCGATGGCTTTACTGAAGACATCATCCGATAACTATACTGAAGACATCATCCGATGGCTTTACTGAAGACATCATCCGATGGCTTTACTGAAGACATCATCCGATGGCTTTACTGAAGACATCATCCGATAACTATACTGAGACATCATCCGATGGCTTACTGAAGACATCATCCGATGGCTTACTGAAGACATCATCCGATGGCTTACTGAAGACATCATCCGATAACTATACTGAGACATCATCCGATAACTATACTGAGACATCATCCGATGGCTTTACTGAAGACATCATCCGATAACTATACTGAGACATCATCCGATGGCTTACTGAAGACATCATCCGATAACTATACTGAGACATCATCCGATAACTATACTGAGACATCATCCGATGGCTTTACTGAAGACATCATCCGATGGCTTTACTGAAGACATCATCCGATGGCTTACTGAAGACATCATCCGATGGCTTACTGAAGACATCATCCGATAACTATACTGAGACATCATCCGATAACTATACTGAAGACATCATCCGATAACTATACTGAGACATCATCCGATGGCTTTACTGAAGACATCATCCGATGGCTTACTGAAGACATCATCCGATGGCTTACTGAAGACATCATCCGATAACTATACTGAAGACATCATCCGATGGCTTTACTGAAGACATCATCCGATGGCTTTACTGAAGACATCATCCGATAACTATACTGAGACATCATCCGATGGCTTTACTGAAGACATCATCCGATGGCTTACTGAAGACATCATCCGATGGCTTTATCATGAAAATCCAACATACTTAAATTGAAACATTGTCAATTAAACCTTCACACCAACTGACATCAGTTAAACTGCCCCATCAGCTGCCAGATTGCTGCATAGATGCACTCCTCCAACCAGTCTAGTCTCAGCAACACTCAGTAAACACACCTGCGTCACTTCTTCACCTACATCACAAAACTCATCTATTAGCCTAATGCTAGTAAAGCAATAATGTAATGTAATGCTGAAACATAAATTCTAAATATGCAGTTTCTACTTTCTCATCTCAGTTGTATATGAATCGTTTCTGATCTGATCCCTCTGTGAAATTCGGAGTTGGATCACTTCTCCCAAAGTATAAATATCCACTAACTCATTAAGGGGCTGGATTAATTCCTTAACAGTAAATCTGATTCACATAGCTGTTTCTGATCCCCCTGTTCGATGGGAAGCGGATCAAGTTTCCAGTTTCCTAAAGTCTAAATATCCACTGTCTCATTAAGGGGCGGATTATTTTCCCCTTAACAGTTAAATATGATTCACATAGCTTTTTCATTATGTTCATTCCCTTACCATGCCAACATGTATTCAAATTCATTTTCGTATACTTTTAAAATATGATTGCATGACATACAGACACATTCAAGTAAACAAAATCCTAATGTTTTGTGATGTAGGCCCGAAGGCACAAGCATACTTCACTTACCTGGATTACTGGTGGATACTCGGTTAGGAGTTGCTTCGGATCTGCTCACCTAGAACCATAAACAGAGCATTAAGCCAATCCTTACTAATCCTCATTCTAAAGCATTCAGAAAACCTAAGTGGACAGTTGGGAGTTCTATTCACTGAGCATTCCCAATTCTACACTAACCCGAATCTACTCTCATTCATGGCAAATAAAATCACAAATACGTATCCACAATCTCCACTCAATCATCCTTAGTCACTAAATCAGTAAGAAATCAAGGTAGAACTCACCTAGATTGGAGAAAGGAATCGGGAAGAAAGTCGCCGGGGGAGCTCTGCTAAGTTGAGCTGAAAACCGAGAGTGAGAATAAACAGTGGCGGCTAAACCTCAATAAATTCTTCTTTAAATAGGTTATCCACTACTAATTTATAATTACTAAATGGCCTTACTTATTCCTTCATTAACCTAATCAGTAATTCCTCCCAATATCATCTATAAAACATTCACTGCAAGTTAGTAAAATAAATAGTTCAATGAAACCGGGTGTTACAATTACCCTCCTTAAAGAATCTTGCCCTTAAATTCAGTACCTGAATTATTCTTGATGTTGGTCCATCATGTCTTGCTGGCGCTCCCAAGTTGTCTCATCTATATTCTTGTTACGCCACAAGACTTTCACCAATGGAACTTCTTTGTTGCGCAGTACCTTCACTGCATAATCTATGATCCTTACTGGTTTCTCTTCATAGGCAAGGGTAGGATGAACCTCAAAGTCTTGTTGTTCCATGACCTGATTTGGATCCTTTATGCACTTTTTCAGCACAGAAACGTGGAATACATCATATATCCCTTCCATAGAAGCCGGTAGCTGCAACTGATAGGCTGCTCTCCCAACTCTCTTCAAAATAGTGAATGGTCCAATAAATCTGGGGTTCAACTTGCCTCTTTTTCCGAATCTCACAACTCCTTTAAATGGTGATACCTTGAGGAAAACTTCATCACCTACTCCAAACTCTAGTTCTCTGCGTCTTCTGTCGGCATAACTTTTATGTCGGCTTTGAGCTGTTAAGATCCTCTGGCGGATGAGGGCAACCTTCTCAACAGTTTGTTGGACAATGTCAAGACCAAGCAACTGTGCTTCACCAACTTCATCCCAATACAAAGGTGATCTACATTTCCACCCATACAAAGCCTCATAAGGTGCCATTCCTATTGTTGCCTGAAAACTGTTATTATAAGAGAATTCTACTAAGGATAGGTACTTGCTTTAGGAACCTTGAAAATCCAATATGCATGCACGAAGCATATCCTCTACTATTTGGATGGTTCTTTCGGACTGTCCATCTGTTTGAGGGTGAAAGGTTGTGCTAAAGTTGGGCTGTGTACCCATAGCCTGATGCAAACTCTTCCAAAACTTAGATGTAAATCTAGAGTCCCGGTCAGAAACTATAGTGCTTGGAACTCCATGCAGTCTAACAACTTCATGCACATACAACTCAGCAAGCTGATCCATCGAGTAAGTCACTTTATCGGTAGAAAATGAGCTGATTTGGTTAGACGGTCAACTATCACCCAAATTGCATCATGTCCCTTTGCTGTTTTAGGCAATCCCACAACAAAGTCCATCGTTATTTGTTCCCATTTTCATTCGGGAACTGGTAAGGGTTGTAACATTCCTGCAGGTCTCTGGTGCTCAGCTTTAACCTGTTGACAAACTAGGCACGATTCCACATATTCTGCCACACTTCTTTTCATACTTGGCCACCAATAATGTTGTCTGAGATCCTTGTACATCTTTGTACTCCCAGGGTGAATAGAGAACCTGAAAAGTGTGCTTCAGAAAGAATCTCTTCACGAAGTTCTTTAATGACAGGAACAAACCATCTATTTCTAAACTTAAGGATCTCGTCAGTAGAATGGTTAAAATCTGACTTGTCCGTAGAATCCATGCTTAACTTGTACTTGTTACACTCATCATCATTCGTCTGAGCTTCCTTTATTTTCTTTGGAATGGTAGGCTTTAAGGTTAAGGCTGAAAGTATAGCTGATACACTGGATACTGCTTCTAGGTTAAACCTTTGGAATTCTGACTCTAAGGCTAATGGTATATTGAAAATCATAGTTGGGGTTGGTGTTGTTACTCTACTCAATGCATCTGCCACAACATTTGCTTTGCCAGGATGATATTTAATCTCGAAATCATAGTCCTTTACAAATTCCAACCATTGACGTTGCCTCATGTTTAGTTCTTTCTGTGTGAAAATATACTTCAGGCTCTTATGATCTGAAAATATCTCGCAAGATTGTCCATACAAGTAATGCCTCCAAATCTTAAGTGCAAATACCACTGCAGCTAATTCTAAGTCATGTGTAGGGTAATTCTTCTCATGTGTTTTCAACTGTCTAGAGGCATAAGCTATTACTTTTCCATCCTGCATTAAAACACACCCAAGACCAATTTTGGAAGCATCACAATAAATGCTAAATTTACTGTCTTCAACCGGAAGGGTTAAAATTGGAGCATTGGTCAGTTTCTGTTTCAAAGTCTGAAAACTATGCTCACATTCGTCAGTCCATATATACTTCACATTTTTCCTTATTAACTTAGCAAGGGGTGTAGCAATCTTCGAAAATCCTTTAATGAACTTTCTATAATATCCTGCTAGTCCAAGAAAACTCCTGATATCTATAGCATTCCTCGGTTGGGGCCGTTCTTTAACTACTTGAACCTTAGCTGGATCGATAGATATACCATCCCCAGAGATAACATGTCCTAAAAAGTGAACTTGGTCCAACCAAAATTTACACTTAGAAAACTTGGCGTATAGTTGGTGCTGTTTTAATACCTCCAACACCAAGGTCAGGTGCCTAGCATGCTCATCCTTAGTACGTGAATAGATTAAAATGTCATCTATAAACACTATGACAAACTATCCAAATACTCATGAAACACTCTATTCATAAGTTCCATAAAGGCTGCTGGTGCATTTGTCAATCCAAAGGACATAACCAAAAACTCATAATGTCCATACCTTGTGCGAAAGGCAGTCTTCGAGATATCTTCAGATTTAACCTTCAACTGGTAATAACCAGACCTAAGGTCAATCTTAGAGAAAACTCTTGCACCATTAAGTTGGTCGAATAAATCATCAATCCTTGGTAATGGATACTTGTTCTTGACAGTTAACTTATTCAATTCTATATAATCAATGCACATACGCATTGATCCATCTTTCTTTTTGACAAAAGGATAGGTGCACCACACGGTGAAAAGCTAGGGCGTATGAACCCTTTCTCCAACAGATCCTCCAATTGCTTCTTTAATTCCTTAAGTTCAGTTGGTGCTAGTCTATTTGGATTTTTAGACACAGGCTCGGCACCGGGGTAAACATCTACAACAAATTCAATTTCCCTATCTGGTGGTAAACCAGGAAGGTCATCTAGAAATACTTCAAGAAAGTTTTGGACAATTAAAACATTTCGAGGATTTGCTTTTCCTACAGGTTTTGTGTCTAAAACACTGGCTAAGAAGCACAAATACTCTCCACATAGGGAAGGTCTAGTGTTAATAGAAGTCATCACAGACATTTCCTTACTCTTCCTTGAAGCTTGAAAGGTATGCTTCAAACGACCAGGGGGTTGGAAGCTAACTATTCCAGTCCTACAATCAATTGTGGCGTGGTGTTTAAACAACCAGTCCATTCCTAGGACTACATCAAATCCTATTATATCCATAATAATAAGATCAGCAGGTAGACTTACGTTCCCTACTAACACATCACTGTCAAGCATTACTTGGTTAGAGTGCATGCGTTCACCATAGGGTAATGTAACATTAAACACATGCATGGAAGGGGTGAACTGTACATCTAACTTAACAGCAAATGCAGATGCTATAAACGAATGCGTTGCACCAGAATCTATTAAAGTAAAAGCAGGCACAGAGTTGATCAATATAGTATCTGACACCACTACAGGCTGGTCTTCATCCCCCGACTCCATCATGGAGAATATCCTCGGTTTAATCATAGCAGGGTCACTCTTAGGAACTGGACAGTTTCTACTAATATGGCCGACCTTGTTACAATTGTAGCATCTGATGATTCTAGGCTTCGAGCATTCTTTGAATGTGTGTCTAACCTTCTCACAGTTGAAACACTTCCCAAAGCCCAGTCTGCATTCGCCCGGGTGGTTCTTCAAACACTTAGGATACTGGGGAAATTTCCTGACATTCGGTACCTTCCCTCCTGTTCCTTGGCTATTCTGGCCTTCACTTGGCCTCTTCGTTCCTCTTTGTTGGTGTGGCTGGATAAACCTTTGTGGGATCTCCTTTGGTCCAGCACACTTCCTTTCAGCTTCTTCCACTTCCAGAGCAGTGGACACAACTTCACTGAATGTCAAGCCTTTAATACCTCAAAATTTAACTCCTCTATAAATTTCTGGCTTCAGTCCATGCACAAATTTGAACACTTTATCCTCGTCCTTGTGAGCAAAATGTCTGGCAAACCTGGAAAAGGACTCAAATTGCCTACTGTATTCGGCAACAGACCCTGTCTGCTTCAACTTCAGAAACTCCAACTTTTTCGCGGTTTGGACTGTGCTGTTAAAATACTTCTAATAGAAAATGTCCTTGAACTATGACCAAGGCATCGCCAAAACATCAGTGGTGGTCTCTATTGTTTCCCACCAAAGTTGAGCTTTACCAGCCAAGTGAAATGTTGCCAACGTGACCTTGTCTCCTTCTCCTATGTTGGCACACCTAAACATACTCTCAATCCTTCTAAGCCATCCTTCAGCAATAACTGGATCAGATGACTGTCCATCAAATGTTGGTGGTCTTAGTCTCCGGAATCTATCTCCAGAGTGTTCATTGCTAGAACCCGAGTTGGCACTTCCTTGCACCTCTCGGTTCAACAGCACTCCTAGTTGGTCAGACTGTTGGTGCACTAAATCAGTTTGCTGATGCACTAAATCCGTCAGCTGCCTAATCACACTAGGCTCCTTTTCATCTCTCAAATTTGGCATTTCTCTTGGCACTCTAGGTCTCCCTAGGCGTCTGGCCATCGTACTAAATTCCTGTACAGGGTTAATTACACTTTTAAATATCTATTAACTAAGGTTAACATAAACACTTACAGTTGTTGAACTACTTCCATGCAACGATTGGCACTGATGAGTAATCTTTTGAAAGGTTTAACTGAATGTCTCTGATACCATACTGTAACGCCCCAAGTTTCCCGAATTCGGTTTGTTACTCATAAACCTGAACATAACAAAGAAAATTTCGGACCAAATTTAAAACTTTGCTCGAAAGTCAAAATTTGACGTTTTCTAAAACCTCAAAACATTTAAAGAATTGCAGCAAAAATCATTTGTGGAAAATAGAGTTAAACAAAACTATAGAACAATGCTTGAATAATCGGTTGAGATGTTAAGGAGTAATCGGTCAAAAGAAATAAAGGTTTAAATCACAGAATACTTTAAAAGTTGCAAAAGTCAAACGCATCTGCCGCTGAACAAAGTAAACGGAAGAGGCTGAAACAGATACCAGAAGGCTCCTTCCGGTGAGAAAACGACAAACTTTCCACTTCATCTTCCGATAAGTCTAATACACGAAAGCCAACGATCACTAAACGACAAGACTTCTACTACAGTCTTCCGATTAGTTTAATACACTACATCCACCGGTCATAAAACGACAAAGGTTTCTACTACATCATCCGGTAAGTTTATTACTCGACATCCACCGGTCACTAAACGACAAAACTTCTATTTATATCTTTCGATGGCTTCCACTGAAGACGTCATCCGATGACTATACTGAAGACATCATCAGATGGCTTTACTGAAGACATCATCCGATAACTATACTGAAGACATCATCCGATGGCTTTACTGAAGACATCATCCGATAACTGTACTGAAGACATCATCCGATGGCTTTACTGAAGACATCATCTGATAGACAGCAGGACAACAACAATTTCACTCTAACAAAGAAAACTCCGACTACCAGAAGATCTTGAGAAATTTACTAAAATTCATTCAAAACCACTTAAATTCGGGACACTACTCCAACATTTAGTAAAAACCACTATTAACACCAACAGAGTATAATTGTCTGGAAGAAAATCTCAAGATGAGTTCAGAAACATTAAAACTACTACTGTCATGAAAATCCAACATATTTAAATTGAAACGTTGTCAATTAAACCTTCACACCAACTGACATCAGTTAAACCGCCCCATCAGCTGCCAGATTGCTGCATAGATGCACTCCTCCAACCAGTCTAGTTCTCAGCAAACTCAGTAAACACACCTGCTGTCACTTCTTCACCTACATCACAAAACTCATCTATTAGCCTAATGCTAAGTAAGTAAAACAATAATGTAATGTAATGCTGAAACATAAATTCCTAAATATGCAGTTTCTATTTTCTCATCTCAGTTGCATATGAATCGTTTCTGATCTGATCCCCCTGTGAAATTGGGAGTTGGATCACTTCTCCCAAAGTATAAATATACACTAACTCATTAAGGGGCGGATTATTCCCTTAACAGTAAATCTGATTCACACAGCTGTTTCTGATCCCGCTGTTCGATGGGAAGTAGATCAAGTTTCTTAAAGTCTAAATATCCACTGTCTCATTAAGGGGCGGATTATTTCCCTTAACAGTAAATATGATTCACATAGCTGTTTCATTATGTTCATTCCTTACCATGCCAACATGCATTCAAATTCATTTTCGTATACTTTTAAAATATGATGCATGACATACAGACACATTCAAGTAAACAAAATCCTAATGTTTTGTGATGTAGGCCCTGAAGGCACAAGCATACTTCACTTACCTGGATTCCTGGTGGATACTCGGTTAGGAGTTGCTTCGGAATTGCTCACCTAGAACCATAAACAGAGCATTAAGCCAATCTTACTAATCCTCATTCTAAAGCATTCAGAAAACCTAAGTGGATAGTTGGGAGTTCTATTCACTGAGCATTCCCAAATTCTACACTAAACCCGAATCTACTCTCATTCATGGCAAATCACAAAATACGTATCCACAATCTCCACTCAATCATCCTTAGTCACTAAATCAATAAGAAATCAAGGTAGAACTCACCTATATTGGAGAAAGGAATCGGGAAGAAAGTCGCCTGGGGAGCTCTGCTAAGTTGAGCTGAAAACCGAGAGTGAGAATAAACAGTGGCGGCTAAACCTCAATAAATTCTTCTTTAAATAGGTTATCCACTACTAATTTATAATTACTAAAATGTCCCTACTTATTCCTTCATTAACCTAATCAGTAATTCCTCCCAATATCATCTATAAAACATTCACTGCAAGTTAGTAAAATAAATAGTTCAATAAAACTGGGTGTTACATGGGGGCCGGGTTGGTACTGCACAATCAGTTTGCGGATCCCGCCGCTGGTGTGGGCCAGACTTGTTGTTACAAATATTGTCCGTTGGGACCACAATTATGATTCCCTTGCCCTTTCTCCCCGTGTCTTCCCTTAATTTATGCCAAGTAAATGATGAATAAAAAAATGACCACGAACATGAATATGATTATGTGAACCATGCATTCATGAACTTATATATATATGTATATATGTGTTGCACTCCTTATTAAGCATTAGGCTTATAGTTTGAACCTTATGATTTAGGTGACGAATTGGAAGGTGAGGATTTCAACCCAAGTGATAATGTCTAAGAGGGGTTGCTAGATGGTGCTGGTGGCGGTGTTTTGTGGGTGGGCGGCGATTTGACCCGAGGGTGGTGCCCCTAGCGAGTTTGGTAAACATTATGTTTTGGAAATAGGTAGAAAGGATTTTTCATAGGATTATCGTATGATGGCAAGTACTAGAATGATTGATGGTTTTTCCTTCTTTTTTTAGGATGAATTTATGACTAAGAGATTTTCATTGTTTTGTCTTCCACTACGGTTAAAATGTTTTGTTCTCGTATGATTTCCAATGATGGATGATTTGAAGAATTTAAGGTTCTCGTTTGAATGACTTAAACTGAGTTTTGTTTGATGAATTTAAAAGGAATTGGAATGGGTTAGTTATGTGATGCTTTGGCGTGGATGAAGTTTGTTTTCAGGATGATTATTTTTGGCCAGAGGAAATGCCGATCGATCGGCAGGAGTTGCGATCGATCAGCAGGTTCGTGTAGTTTTGTTTTGGATATCTAGAGGAAGTGCCGATCGATCGGCCGTTTGAGCGATCGATCGGCTGTATAGTTTTGAGGGGCGATTGATCGCTCATGACATGAGCGATCGATTGGCAGAAGAATTTTGGGTAGGGGCAATCGATCGACCAGGGAGTAGGCGATCTATCGGCTCCTGTGTTTTCTCGATTCTGCCCCTTCTCTTTTCTCTTAAAACCGAGCTTAACCTTCTTCCAATTTTCCTCTTTAAAATCTTGTAAATGTTAAATTATTTCTAAATGATTTCAAATGAGTTTCACACATGGTCCTCAATCGTTTTATTAAGATTTCTTTCAAATAGATTTTCCTTGTTTTTTATGTTCAAAAAAAAAATACGAGTCAAGATTAGAAATAGGAACACGATTATGTAAGTCGCGGCCCGTTGGGTTTTGGGTCGTGACACTAATCTTATAGCATTTATTTTCACATATCTAGACTTTAATTTGAAGGTTTAATGGTTTAAAATCGTGCTTCAAGTTGCTGTCTTTTCACATTACTTAAAAGGGAGTTTGCATGGTGTTTGTCAAAAAACCTAACCGAGGAATGCGTGTGTAAAACCTAAAAACTATCCATTTTTGTTGTTTTTGTGGTACCAATCTCTTACATTGTTGCTCATTGAAGTCTTGAGGATTAAATTGTGCATTAGATCATTAATTTGAGCCTTTAATCTATTATGAGACATTGATTGCAATCAGTCTAAAGAGAACATAAAAATTGTTTTTGAAAATTAGTGATTAACTAGTTTACAACGTGTTTGATGAAATTACCAAGTAGATTTTAGTTTGTATTTTGTTTAGTTTACCAAGTGTTTGTTATTATTCCTCATTCAAAGGGGGGTGGGGGGGTGTTCAACAAAATTTAAAGTCCTTAGACTTAAGTTAAATCCGAAAAGATTAAAATCTAAAACTTTAGTTTAAGTGTTATACACATCCTAAACCAAAAGTTAGATTAATCTTACCCTAAGTGAAAATCTTCCTAAAACCTAAGAGTAAATTAACTTAAACTAAGTGAATTAATTCTTAAAACTTAGGATAAAATGAAAATAAGAAGTCGAATCAAGAGTGGCCATGTCATTCCCCAAACCGAGGCACTAAACCCTCAAGTGGGAGAGTCAAGCTTCCGAGGCCAACTCGATAACCTTAACCTAAAATTCCAACAACTTATGAATAGGTTAGACAAGCATGATAGGACACCTCGAGAATCCCTTAGAAGGAGGAGGGATAACGTATTCCCTACAAGGCGGAGAGATGAAAGAGAGAGAGCATCACAAGAATTCCCTAGAAGATGGAGGGACGAAGCATCTCCCCAAGGGAGAAGAAATGTGGAGTCACCTAGAAGAAGATGAGATGAAGAATCTCCTTGACGGTGAAGGAAAGAGGAACCTCCTAGAAGGAGGAGGAATGAAAAGTTCCCTCTAAAAAGAAGTGATGCAGCGGTGATTTCAAGAAAACTCGGGAACTAACAAGAGCTGTTGAATCGCGCACGATTTCCAGCAATTGTCTTCTAAAATCTATTAATCGCGCACGGTTAACAGATCCTAGGCATCAATCTCAAACCTAGAGAGATTAGAAACTGGTAAAAAGTCAAATTCTATCAAAATCAATCGTCCCAAATCAAACCCTAAAAACTGTATTTATATCGTCTCAGATAATAAACTTAAAACAAATAGAAATTCAGGATAAAACGACGATATAACACTTCTTCGAGGAATCCTTCATAAACTCTACGACCCGAAGCATTCCCCCTTTATCCCAAACCCCGAATCTAACACTCATCTTTCATCCCCAAATCTACTTCACCTTGTACTCCTTTTCATGTATTTAACCACTATTCATAATAAAGAAATGAGGGAAAACTTACCTAAGTTGAAGGAGAATCGGGCGAGGAAAATCGCCTAGAGAGCTCGGCTGCTTGAGCTGAAAAAAAAAAACCGAAGAGAAAGGTATGAAATGGTGGCGACTACAGTGCATTAAACCCAATCCCTCTTTCCTTAAATACGTTATCCATTTTTTTAAAATGTAATTTACTCTAATTCCCTTGTCTAGTCTAATCATTCAATAACCCTACTTGAATTATTGACTATTAAAGTGTATACCATTAATAATAAAAGAGCTGGTTTGATAGAACCGGGTGTTACAGTTTCGATTGTCTCAGATAGAGATCCGAGGTTTACATCGAAGTTCTGGAAAAGTTTGCACAAAGCTATGGGAACTCAGCTAAATTTCAGCACAGCTTTTCATCCTCAGATTGATGGTCAGACAGAGAGAACAAATCAGATTCTGGAGGATATGCTCAGAGCTTGTGTGTTGAATTTCAGGGATTTGGGAGCAGATATTTGCCACTGATCGAGTTCTCGTACAACAACAGCTTCCAGGCTACCATCGGTATGGCTCCGTACGAAGCTTTATATGGTCGACAGTGTAGATCTCCGCTGTATTGGGACGAGGTTGGTGAAGCCAGTATTGTTGGTCCCTAGATTCTACAGCAAATAGCAGAGAAGATTGCCATTATTAGACAGTGTATCGAGATAGCTCAGAGTCGACAGAAGACCTATGCTGACACGAGATGGAGGGAACTGGAATTCGAAGAAGGTGATGAGGTTTACTTGAAAGTTTCTCCGTTTAAAGGTGTTATGAGATTCAGAAGGAAGGGCAAGTTAAACCCTCGTTATGTGGGGCCCTTTCCTATTTTAAAGAAGATCGGGAAGATGACTTATCGACTACAGCTTCCAGCTTCAATGGAAGGTATCCATATTGTATTTCATGTCTCTATGCTTCGGAAGTGTTTGCACGATCCATCGCATATTGTAGAGGCAAGAGAGATCGAGGTACAGCCTACCTTGACTTACGAGGAGAAGTCGGTATGTATTTTGGAGTCTTCCATCAAGGTTTTGCACAACAAAGAGATTCTGCTAGTTAAAGTCCTATGGCGGAACCACAAGGTTGAAGAAGCAACTTGGGAGCGACAGCAAGATATAATGGTTAGGTATCCCGAGTTGTTTGTGTAATCAAATTTTGAGGACAAAATTTTAAATAAGGTGGATGGAATGTAACGCCCGGATTTACGAGTTTTTGTAAATAAATAATATAATGACGTTTTATTACAATTATGTCAAATTAAGTCGGTTTTGTAAAAAGAAAGCATTATTATGATCCTAATGATTTATAAGGATTTTAAGAAAATTTTAGGAATTTTAAGAGTTAAACGCTAATTTTACGAGAATTACGGTTATCGTAATATAAGTGATACTTTGGTAAAAATAGTAAACGGAGTCTGAATTAGAAACGGACAGTTTTAAAAGAACCCTAATAATAAGTTGGAGTTATTGGTGAATTAAGGAGATTTGGAGAAACCGAATTGTCGGTTAATTAACGAAACAAAGGACGAAACAAATAGAAAATCAAAGGAAGGACAAAAAGGTAATTTGCAAAATCAAATTTATTTTAAAAACCAAAATCCTCTCTTCTTCTCCCTCACCCACAATTCTCCTTTGCAATTTTTCTCCTCCGGTGATTTTTTCACGGCAACTTCCATTTCTGATGATCGTTCCTCCTCCGTTCGTCGTCCATTCTTCGTGTTTTCTCCTCCTCTCGCAACCCTAGGCATGATTCTATGCTTTTAGAGCATTATAGTTTGGTTTTCATGGAGTTTAAACGATTAGGTTCGTTTAGGGTTTTGTGAAAAATGCGAATTAGGGTTAGAAATCGGTAGGGTTACCGTATTGGTGAATCTATTGAACGAATTAAACATTATTGGACGAAATCTAGAGTGTATTCGGTGTTTAGGTTGAAAAACCGGATTTTTAGGTTTGAGAATCTCCGTCAATGGAGTTTAGAAATTTAAAAGCGTGAATTTCTCGGTAGAATGCCTCATTGGGCTAAGTTAGAATTTTAGGAGAATTTACTTAGTTAAGGTTTCGTTAAATTTGGACGTTTAACGGTTTAAATCTCGTTTGAACGACGATTGTTGTGTTTTGTCTCAGACGAACAACGCTCGTGGACGGAGCTCGAAGTTCAGTGCGCACGAGGTAAGTTCTCGTGACTTACTTGACCGAGTGGCCTACACCGTATGTCGATGTCGCGTCGAGGATCTCTGGAGAGTTGTTTGTTTATATGCTTTGGTCGGGTAGATAGGGTTAGTTCTTTTATAGGTTATGTTTTTATAGTCTTGATGATATGTATGATGTTTGTTTATCTTATGCCTATAACTGTTCATGCATCACGCATTTTAAAATAGCATGAAAATGGATTTCTGCACGTATTTAAGAAAATGAAATGAATGAACGTAATGAATCAATGTAATCTGTATCTGGTTATCCGAGGTAGGGCTCAGGCACGGCTGTTACGGGTGCGAGCGTGTACCCCCCCCGTTAGGTGAAGAGGGCAGTCCGACCGCGAGATGTGTCCTCTCCATCTAATAGGCTGAGACCTCGGTGACATTCTGTCTACGACATAATGATAAGAAAATATTGCATGATTTCTGAAACTCATACGCACAGCATGCATTTACATTTACGAAACTTACTGAGCCTTTAGCTCATAGTGTGTCTATATGGTGTAGGTGATTACGAGACAGGTGAGGACGATTTTACTCCTCCCGAAGCTTGAGTTTAGTTGACGAAGAATGATCGCGGGGGTGTGCTGGCGCAGTCGAGACATTCATGACCCGTGGGAACGTATGTAGGTATTTTGGGCTATTTTGGATAGAAACTGTTTAGGTAAAATACTTGTACAGATAGATCATTATAGGATGTTTTGTTATGGATATTGGATAGGTTATGTTTTGAGTTTTTAAGCGTTTTGGAAATGTGTTTTGTAAATGTTTGGTATTAGGGAAATGTTCGGTTTTTAAACATATCCACGCGGTTTGTTTTTGTAAAACGTATTTGGTTTGAATTGTGACTTGAGTTAGTTAGAGTGAGATAATAGAGATGTATGAGCATGTTGAGGTATGCATTGAAATGGGTTTAAGAATTGTTAAGAGGAGTTTATAATTGTAGGGTTATGCAGGAAGAGAAAGAAGGAAGTAGAAGGAGAAGAAAGAAAGGGAAAAGGAAAAAGGGAGGTGCGCCAGTCCTCTGGAAATCCAGAGGACTTGGCGATCGATCGCCCAAGGGTGGGGATCGATCGCCCATGGTCGCCACGCTCTGGAAGAATTCCAGAGCGTGTGGCGATCAATCGCCCAAAACGGGCGATCGATCGCCCCTCTTTGGTCGCCGCGATCCGTGATCGCCTGGTGAATCGATCGCTAGCAAAACCAGCGAACGCTGATGGGCGATCGATCGCCCCTTCATTTTAGGGGGTGATTGCCCCTTTTGCCTTATGTTTTGTCTTTTCTATTGCTGCTTATGTTTTTTTAAGTTTTATTAGGTTTTCTTTTAATTGTTTTAAAGCTTTATTTCGTGGTTGTCAAAATAGATTCGAATGTTTTACAAATTTTGGTTTCCGCTTTAATTCTGCTTAAATGCAATTAAAGTTATTAGGATAAAAAAAATAATACGGGAAAATTGGGTACAGTGTTAGGGTCGCTATAGTAGAGTTAATAAGTTAAGCCCGATTGGCGAGCGGGAAGTTTTATTTGGGATCCCAAGGATTTATGAGAAATTTTGTGAATTAAGTATATTTTTGAGAAAATTAAATTATAGGTAAATTGATGAAATTAAGTAAAGTATTAGAGGAGGGCATTTAAGTAATTGTGCATGTAAAACCTTTAATTAAACCTAAAATTTTCTCCTCCCCTCACGATTTCACTCGGCGGCCTCCCTTCCCCTTTTCTCTCCATTTTCTCTTCGGCCATTTCCTCTCGCCGATTCGGCCAACGGATTCCCTCCATCAATGGTCGATTTCTTTCCCCGTTTTCTTCGAGATTCAAGCTCTAGGTAAGATTCTAATCTTTCGATAGATTTAGTTTCAATTTTAGGGGTTATATTTCGTTAGAGTTATTGATTTAGGGTTGAGATTTATTGGGTTTTGGTTAGAAATTAATGGTGTTGTGTTTTAGTGCTCATTGATGATACATTTAATGCATTTGGAATAGTTAGGGTGAATTTGTTGGTGGAGTTATTGAATTTGTGCTGGTTGGGAGGAGTAAGTGTTATTAATGTTATGTTAGTTTTGTTTATGCACACCAAGTGTTCGATAAAATGTCCGAATGAGATTAGTTGAATTTCTAGGAAATTTCCTTAGCTAGGATTTTGCTAGTGTTGAGTTTAGATTATTTAGTGTTTATTTTAACATCGAAATATGAAATGTCTTAGGTGAAAGAGGTTTACGGTGAAGGCACGACGTTGCTAAGGAGCCAAGGTAAGTGAGTGTGTTAGGATTTTCGGCCACTAGGGCCCTACGTCACAAGGGTACTAAGGAGATTTGTTTGGGTGATTGTTTGATGATTATGACTTGTCATGTGCTATGTTATGATACGCGATGTATTGCTCGTTCTTATAATATGTCATTCCTATATGTATCCATGTCCATGCATCATGTGCACGTTTTATATGACCAAGATAAGAATATGAAATGTATATGTAAGTATGATTAAGTGTGGAACGGGGTGAATTGGCCACGATTATATTCTCAAGATTTTAGTACAGTTCGCGGATCCTCCCACTGGTGGGGGTCGGACTGGTAGGAAGACTCGCGGATCCTTCCACTGGTGGGGTGTAACGCCCCAAGTTTCCCGAACTTGGTTTGTTACTCATAAACTCGAACATAACAAAGAAAATTTCGGACCAAATTTAAAACTTCGCTCGAAAGTCAAAATTTGACGTTTTATAAAACCTCAAAACATTTAAAGAATTGCAGCGGAAATCATTTGAGGAAAATAGAGTTAAACAAAACTATAAAACAATTCTTGAATAATCAGTTGAGATGTTAAGGAGTAATCGGTCAAAAGAAATAAAGGTTTAAATCGCGGAATACTTTAAAAGTTGCAAAAGTCAAACTCATCTGCCGCTGAACAAAGTCAACGGAAGAGGCTGAAACAGATAACAGAAGGCTCCTTCCGGTGACAAAACGACAAACCTTCCACTTTATCTTCCGGTAAGTCTAATACACGACATCCACCGGTCACTAAACGACAAGACTTCTACTACAGTCTTCCGATTAGTTTAATACACTACATCCACCGGTCATAAAACGACAAAGGTTTCTACTACATCATCCGGTAAGTTTATTACTCAACATCCACCGGTCACTAAACGACAAAACTTCTATTTATATCTTCCGATGGCTTCCACTGAAGACATCATCCGATGACTATACTGAAGACATCATCCGATGGCTTTACTGAAGACATCATCCAATAACTATATTGAAGACATCATCCGATGGCTTACTGAAGACATCATCCGATAACTATACTGAAGACATCATCTGATGGCTTTACTGAAGACATCATCCGATAACTATACTGAAGACATCATCCGATGGCTTTACTGAAGACATCATCCGATAGACAACAAGACAACAACAATTTCACTCTAACAAAGAAAACTCCGACTACTAGAAGAACTTGAGCAATTTACTAAAATTCATTCAAAACCACTTAAATTCGGACACTACTCCAACATTTAGTAAAAACCACTATTAACACCAACAGAGTATAATTGTCTGGAAGAAAATCTCAAGATGAGTTCAGAAACATTAAAACTACTACTATCATGAAAATCCAACATACTTAAATTGAAACATTGTCAATTAAACCTTCACACCAACTGACATCAGTTAAACTGCCCCATCAGCTGCCAGATTGCTGCATAGATGCACTCCTCCAACCAGTCTAGTTCTCAGCAAACTCAGTAAACACACCTGCTGTCACTTCTTCACCTACATCACAAAACTCATCTATTAGCCTAATGCTAAGTAAAGCAATAATGTAATGTAATGCTGAAACATAAATTTCTAAATATGCAGTTTCTACTTTCTCATCTCAGTTGTATATGAATCGTTTCTGATCTGATCCCTCTGTGAAATTCGGAGTTGGATCACTTCTCCCAAAGTATAAATATCCACTAACTCATTAAGGGGCGGATTAATTCCCTTAACAGTAAATCTGATTCACATAGCTGTTTCTGATCCCCCTGTTCGATGGGAAGCGGATCAAGTTTCCTAAAGTCTAAATATCCACTGTCTCATTAAGGGGCGGATTATTTTCCTTAACAGTAAATATGATTCACATAGCTTTTTCATTATGTTCATTCCTTACCATGCCAACATGTATTCAAATTCATTTTCGTATACTTTTAAAATATGATGCATGACATACAGACACATTCAAGTAAACAAAATCCTAATGTTTTGTGATGTAGGCCCGAAGGCACAAGCATACTTCACTTACCTGGATTCCTGGTGGATACTCGGTTAGGAGTTGCTTCGGAATTGCTCACCTAGAACCATAAACAGAGCATTAAGCCAATCCTTACTAATCCTCATTCTAAAGCATTCAGAAAACCTAAGTGGACAGTTGGGAGTTCTATTCACTGAGCATTCCCAAATTCTACACTAAACCCGAATCTACTCTCATTCATGGCAAATCACAAAATACGTATCCACAATCTCCACTCAATCATCCTTAGTCACTAAATCAGTAAGAAATCAAGGTAGAACTCACCTAGATTGGAGAAAGGAATCGGGAAGAAAGTCGCCTGGGGAGCTCTGCTAAGTTGAGCTGAAAACCGAGAGTGAGAATAAACAGTGGCGGCTAAACCTCAATAAATTCTTCTTTAAATAGGTTATCCACTACTAATTTATAATTACTAAAATGTACTTACTTATTCATTCATTAATCTAATCAGTAATTCCTCCCAATATCATCTATAAAACATTCACTGCAAGTTAGTAAAATAAATAGTTCAATGAAACCGGGTGTTACAATTTACCCTCCTTAAAAGAATCTTGCCCTTAAAATTCAGTACCTGAATTATTCTTGATGTTGGTCCATCATGTTTTGCTGGCGCTCCCAAGTTGTCTCATCTATATTCTTGTTACGCCACAAGACTTTCACCATTGGAACTTCTTTGTTGCGCAGTACCTTCACTGCATAATCTATGATCCTTACTGGTTTCTCTTCATAGGCAAGGGTAGGATGAACCTCAAAGTCTTGTTGTTCCATGACCTGATTTGGATCCTTATGCACTTTTTCAGCACAGAAACGTGGAATACATCATATATCCCTTCCATAGAAGCCGGTAGCTGCAACTGATAGGCTGCTCTCCCAACTCTCTTCAAAATAGTGAATGGTCCAATAAATCTGGGGTTCAACTTGCCTCTTTTTCCGAATCTCACAACTCCTTTAAATGGTGATACCTTGAGGAAAACTTCATCACCTACTCCAAACTCTAGTTCTCTGCGTCTTCTGTCGGCATAACTTTTATGTCGGCTTTGAGCTGTTAAGATCCTCTGGCGGATGAGGGCAACCTTCTCAACAGTTTGTTGCACAATGTCAGGACCAAGCAACTGTGCTTCACCAACTTCATCCCAATACAAAGGTGATCTATATTTCCGCCCATACAAAGCCTCATAAGGTGTCATTCCTATTGTTGCCTGAAAATTGTTATTATAAGAGAATTCTACTAAGGATAGGTACTTGCTTCAGGAACCTTGAAAATCCAATATGCATGCACGAAGCATATCATCTACTATTTGGATGGTTCTTTCGGACTGTCCATCTGTTTGAGGGTGAAAGGTTGTGCTAAAGTTAAGATGTGTACCCATAGCCTGATGCAAACTCTTCCAAAACTTAGATGTAAATCTAGAGTCCCGGTCAGAAAGTATAGTGCTTGGAACTCCATGTAGTCTAACAACTTCATGCACATACAACTAAACAAGCTGATCCATCGAGTAAGTCACTTTATCGGTAGAAAATGAGCTGATTTGGTTAGACGGTCAACTATCACCCAAATTGCATCATGTCCCTTTGCTGTTTTAGGCAATCCCACAACAAAGTCCATCGTTATTTGTTCCCATTTCCATTCGGGAACTGGTAAGGGTTGTAACATTCCTGCAGGTCTCTGGTGCTCAGCTTTAACCTGTTGACAAACTAGGCACGATTCCACATATTCTGCCACACTTCTTTTCATACTTGGCCACCAATAATGTTGTCTGAGATCCTTGTACATCTTTGTACTCCCAGGGTGAACAGAGAACGTGAAAAGTGTGCTTCAGAAAGAATCTCTTCACGAAGTTCTTTAATGACAGGAACAAACCATCTATTTCTAAACTTAAGGATCTCGTCAGTAGAATGGTTAAAATCTGACTTGTCCGTAGAATCCATGCTTAACTTGTACTTGTTACACTCATCATCATTCGTCTGAGTTTCCTTTATTTTCTTTGGAATGGTAGGCTTTAAGGTTAAGGCTGAAAGTGTAGCTGATACACTGGATACTGCTTCTAGGTTAAACCTTTGGAATTCTGACTCTAAGGCTAATGGTATATTGAAAATCATAGTTGGGGTTGGTGTTGTTACTCTACTCAATGCATCTGCCACAACATTTGCTTTGCCAGGATGATATTTAATCTCGAAATCATAGTCCTTTACAAATTCCAACCATTGACGTTGCCTCATGTTTAGTTCTTTCTGTGTGAAAATATACTTCAGGCTCTTATGATCTGAAAATATCTCGCAAGATTGTCCATACAAGTAATGCCTCCAAATCTTAAGTGCAAATACCACTGCAGCTAATTCTAAGTCATGTGTAGGGTAATTCTTCTCATGTGTTTTCAACTGTCTAGAGGCATAAGCTATTACTTTTCCATCCTGCATTAAAACACACCCAAGACCAATTTTGGAAGCATCACAATAAATGCTAAATTTACCGTCTTCAACCGGAAGGGTTAAAATTGGAGCATTGGTCAGTTTCTGTTTCAAAGTCTGAAAACTATGCTCACATTCGTCAGTCCATATATACTTCACATTTTTCCTTATTAACTTAGCAAGGGGTGTAGCAATCTTCGAAAATCCTTTAATGAACTTTCTATAATATCCTGCTAGTCCAAGAAAACTCCTGATGTCTATAGCATTCCTCGGTTGGGGCCGTTCTTTAACTGCTTGAACCTTAGCTGGATCGATAGATATACCATCCCCAGAGATAACATGTCCTAAAAAGTGAACTTGGTCCAACCAAAATTACACTTAGAAAACTTGGCGTATAGTTGGTGCTGTTTTAATACCTCCAACACCAAGGTCAGGTGCCTAGCATGCTCATCCTTAGTACGTGAATAGATTAAAATGTCATCTATAAACACTATGACAAACTATCCAAATACTCATGAAACACTCTATTCATAAGATCCATAAAGGCTGCTGGTGCATTTGTCAATCCAAAGGACATAACCAAAAACTCATAATGTCCATACCTTGTGCGAAAGGCAGTCTTTGAGATATCTTCAGATTTAACCTTCAACTGGTAATAACCAGACCTAAGGTCAATCTTAGAGAAAACTCTTGCACCATTAAGTTGGTCGAATAAATCATCAATCCTTGGTAATGGATACTTGTTCTTGACAGTTAACTTATTCAATTCTATATAATCAATGCACATACGCATTGATCCATCTTTCTTTTTGACAAAAAGGACAGGTGCACCACACGGTGAAAAGCTAGGGCGTATGAACCCTTTCTCCAACAGATCCTCCAATTGCTTCTTTAATTCCTTAAGTTCAGTTGGTGCTAGTCTATTTGGATTTTTAGACACAGGCTCGGCACCGGGGTAAACATCTACAACAAATTCAATTTCCCTATCTGGTGGTAAACCAAGAAGGTCATCTAGAAATACTTCAGGAAAGTTTTGGACAATTAAAGCATTTCGAAGATTTGCTTTTCCTACAGGTTTTGTGTCTAAAACACTGGCTAAGAAGCACAAATACTCTCCACATAGGGAATGTCTAGTGTTAATAGAAGTCATCACAGACATTTCCTTACTCTTCCTTGAAGCTTGAAAGGTATGCTTCAAACTACCAGGGGGTTGGAAGCTAACTATTCCAGTCCTACAATCAATTGTGGCGTGGTGTTTAAACAACCAGTCCATTCCTAGGATTACATCAAATCCCATTATATCCATAATAATAAGATCAGCAGGTAGACTTACGTTCCCTACTAACACATCACTGTCAAGCATTACTTGGTTAGAGTGCATGCGTTCACCATAGGGTAATGTAACATTAAACACATGCATGGAAGGGGTGAACTGTACATCTAACTTAACAGCAAATGCAGATGCTATAAACGAATGCGTTGCACCAGAATCTATTAAAGTAAAAGCAGGCACAGAGTTGATCAATATAGTACCTGACACCACTACAGGCTGGTCTTCATCCCCCGACTCCATCATGGAGAATATCCTCGGTTTAATCATAGCAGGGTCACTCTTAGGAACTGGACAGTTTCTACTAATATGGCCGACCTTGTTACAATTGTAGCATCTGGTGATTCTAGGCTTCGAGCATTCTTTGAATGTGTGTCTAACCTTCTCACAGTTGAAACACTTCCCAAAGCCCAGTCTGCATTCGCCCGGGTGGTTCTTCAAACACTTAGGACACTGGGGAAATTTCCTGACATTCGGTACCTTCCCTCCTGTTCCTTGGCTATTCTGGCCTTCACTTGGCCTCTTCGTTCCTCTTTGTTGGTGTGGCTGGATAAACCTTTGTGGGATCTCCTTTGGTCCAGCACACTTCCTTTCAGCTTCTTCCACTTCCAGAGCAGTGGACACAACTTCACTGAATGTCAAGCCTTTAATACCTCAAAATTTAACTCCTCTATAAATTTCTGGCTTCAGTCCATGCACAAATTTGAACACTTTATCCTCGTCCTTGTGAGCAAAACGTCTGGCAAACCTGGAAAAGGACTCAAATTGCCTACTGTATTCGGCAACAGACCCTGTCTGCTTCAACTTCAGAAACTCCAACTTTTTCGCGGTTTAGGACTGTGCTGTTAAAATACTTCTAATAGAAAATGTCCTTGAACTATGACCAAGGCATCGCCAAAACATCAGTGGTGGTCTCTATTGTTTCCCACCAAAGTTGAGCTTTACCAGCCAAGTGAAATGTTGCCAACGTGACCTTGTCTCCTTCTCCTATGTTGGCACACCTAAACATACTCTCAATCCTTCTAAGCCATCCTTCAGCAATAACTGGATCAGATGACTGTCCATCAAATGTTGGTGGTCTTAGTCTCCGGAATCTATCTCCAGAGTGTTCATTGCTAGAACCCGAGTTGGCACTTCCTTGCACCTCTCGGTTCAACAGCACTCCTAGTTGGTCAGACTGTTGGTGCACTAAATCAGTTTGCTGATGCACTAAATCCGTCAGCTGCCTAATCACACTAGGCTCCTCTTCATCTCTCAAATTTGGCATTTCTCTTGGCACTCTAGGTCTCCCTAGGCGTCTGGCCATCGTACTAAATTCCTGTACAGGGTTAATTACACTCTTAAATATCTATTAACTAAGGTTAACATAAACACTTACAGTTGTTGAACTACTTCCATGCAACGATTAGCACTGACGAGTAATCTTTTGAAAGGTTTAACTGAATGTCTCTGATACCATACTGTAACGCCCCGAGTTTCCTGAATTCGGTTTGTTACTCATAAACCCGAACATAACAAAGAAAATTTCGGACCAAATTTAAAACTTCACTCGAAAGTCAAAATTTGACGTTTTCTAAAACCTCAAAACATTTAAAGAATTGCAGCAAAAATCATTTGTGGAAAATAGAGTTAAACAAAACTATAGAACAATGCTTGAATAATCGGTTGAGATGTTAAGGAGTAATCGGTCAAAAGAAATAAGGTTTAAATCACAGAATACTTTAAAAGTTGCAAAAGTCAACGCATCTGCCGCTGAACAAAGTAAACGGAAGAGGCTTGAAACAGATACCAGAAGGCTCCTTCCGGTGAGGAAAACGACAAACTTTCCACTTCATCTTCCGATAAGTCTAATACACGAAAGCCAACGGTCACTAAACGACAAGACTTCTACTACAGTCTTCCGATTAGTTTAATACACTACATCCACCGGTCATAAAACGACAAAGGTTTCTACTACATCATCCGGTAAGTTTATTACTCGACATCCACCGGTCACTAAACGACAAAACTTCTATTTATATCTTTCGATGGCTTCCACTGAAGACGTCATCCGATGCCTATACTAAAGACATCATCAGATGGCTTTACTGAAGACATCATCGATAACTATACTGAGACATCATCCGATGGCTACTGAAGACATCATCCGATGGCTTTACTGAAGACATCATCCGATGGCTTTACTGAAGACATCATCCGATGGCTTTACTGAAGACATCATCCGATGGCTTTACTGAAGACATCATCCG
This sequence comes from Begonia masoniana, assembly GCA_022432975.1. Taxonomy (NCBI): domain Eukaryota; kingdom Viridiplantae; phylum Streptophyta; class Magnoliopsida; order Cucurbitales; family Begoniaceae; genus Begonia; species Begonia masoniana. The sequence continues at coordinate 20,968,294 of CM039505.1, read as the reverse complement.
ATGGCTTTACTGAAGACATCATCCGATAACTATACTGAAGACATCATCCGATGGCTTTACTGAAGACATCATCCGATAACTATACTGAAGACATCATCCGATGGCTTTACTGAAGACATCATCCGATGGCTTTACTGAAGACATCATCCGATAACTATACTGAAGACATCATCTGATGGCTTTACTGAAGACATCATCCGATGGCTTTACTGAAGACATCATCCGATGGCTTTACTGAAGACATCATCCGATGGCTTTACTGAAGACATCATCCGATGGCTTTACTGAAGACATCATCCGATGGCTTTACTGAAGACATCATCCGATGGCTTTACTGAAGACATCATCCGATGGCTTTACTGAAGACATCATCCGATGGCTTTACTGAAGACATCATCCGATAACTATACTGAAGACATCATCCGATGGCTTTACTGAAGACATCATCCGATGGCTTTACTGAAGACATCATCCGATGGCTTTACTGAAGACATCATCCGATGGCTTTACTGAAGACATCATCCGATGGCTTTACTGAAGACATCATCCGATGGCTTTACTGAAGACATCATCCGATAACTATACTGAAGACATCATCCGATGGCTTTACTGAAGACATCATCCGATGGCTTTACTGAAGACATCATCCGATGGCTTTACTGAAGACATCATCCGATGGCTTTACTGAAGACATCATCCGATGGCTTTACTGAAGACATCATCCGATGGCTTTACTGAAGACATCATCCGATGGCTTTACTGAAGACATCATCCGATGGCTTTACTGAAGACATCATCCGATGGCTTTACTGAAGACATCATCCGATGGCTTTACTGAAGACATCATCCGATGGCTTTACTGAAGACATCATCCGATGGCTTTACTGAAGACATCATCCGATGGCTTTACTGAAGACATCATCCGATGGCTTTACTGAAGACATCATCCGATGGCTTTACTGAAGACATCATCCGATGGCTTTACTGAAGACATCATCCGATGGCTTTACTGAAGACATCATCCGATGGCTTTACTGAAGACATCATCCGATGGCTTTACTGAAGACATCATCCGATGGCTTTACTGAAGACATCATCCGATGGCTTTACTGAAGACATCATCCGATGGCTTTACTGAAGACATCATCCGATGGCTTTACTGAAGACATCATCCGATGGCTTTACTGAAGACATCATCCGATGGCTTTACTGAAGACATCATCCGATGGCTTTACTGAAGACATCATCCGATGGCTTTACTGAAGACATCATCCGATGGCTTTACTGAAGACATCATCCGATGGCTTTACTGAAGACATCATCCGATGGCTTTACTGAAGACATCATCCGATGGCTTTACTGAAGACATCATCCGATGGCTTTACTGAAGACATCATCCGATGGCTTTACTGAAGACATCATCCGATGGCTTTACTGAAGACATCATCCGATGGCTTTACTGAAGACATCATCCGATGGCTTTACTGAAGACATCATCCGATGGCTTTACTGAAGACATCATCCGATGGCTTTACTGAAGACATCATCCGATGGCTTTACTGAAGACATCATCCGATGGCTTTACTGAAGACATCATCCGATGGCTTTACTGAAGACATCATCCGATGGCTTTACTGAAGACATCATCCGATGGCTTTACTGAAGACATCATCCGATGGCTTTACTGAAGACATCATCCGATGGCTTTACTGAAGACATCATCCGATGGCTTTACTGAAGACATCATCCGATGGCTTTACTGAAGACATCATCCGATGGCTTTACTGAAGACATCATCCGATGGCTTTACTGAAGACATCATCCGATGGCTTTACTGAAGACATCATCCGATGGCTTTACTGAAGACATCATCCGATGGCTTAATTGAAACGTTGTCAATTAAACCTTCACACCAATGACATCAGTTAAACCGCCCCATCAGCTGCCAGATTGCTGCATAGATGCACTCCTCCAACCAGTCTAGTTCTCAGCAAACTCAGTAAACACACTGCTGTCACTTCTTCACCTACATCACAAACTCATCTATTAGCCCTAATGCTAAGTAAGTAAAACAATAATGTAATGTAATGCTGAAACATAAATTCCTAAATATGCCGTTTCTATTTTCTCATCTCAGTTGCATATGAATCGTTTTTGATCTGATCCCCCTGTGAAATTGGGAGTTGGATCACTTCTCCCAAAGTATAAATATACACTAACTCATTAAGGGGCGGATTTAATTCCCTTAACAGTAAATTGATTCACCTAGCTGTTTCTGATCCCGCTGTTCGATGGGAAGCAGATCAAGTTTCTTAAAGTCTAAATATCCACTGTCTCATTAAGGGGCAGGATTATTCCCTTAACAGTAAATCTGATTCACATAGCTGTTTCATTATGTTCATTCCTTACCATGCCAACATGCATTCAAATTCATTTTCGTATACTTTTAAAATATGATGCATGACATACAGACACATTCAAGTAAACAAAATCCTAATGTTTTGTGATGTAGGCCTGAAGGCACAAGCATACTTCACTTACCTGGATTCCTGGTGGATACTCGGTTAGGAGTTGCTTCGGAATTGCTCACCTAGAACCATAAACAGAGCATTAAGCCAATCCTTACTAATCCTCATTCTAAAGCATTCAGAAAACCTAAGTGGATAGTTGGGAGTTCTATTCACTGAGCATTCCCAAATTCTACACTAAACCCGAATCTACTCTCATTCATGGCAAATCACAAAATACGTATCCACAATCTCCACTCAATCATCCCTAGTCACTAAATCAGTAAGAAATCAAGGTAGAACTCACCTAGATTGGAGAAAGGAATCGGGAAGAAAGTCGCCTGGGGAGCTCTGCTAAGTTGAGCTGAAAACCGAGAGTGAGAATAAACAGTGGCGGCTAAACCTCAATAAATTCTTCTTTAAATAGGTTATCCACTACTAATTTATAATTACTAAAATGTCCCTACTTATTCCTTCATTAACCTAATCAGTAATTCCTCCCAATATCATTTATAAAACATTCACTGCAAGTTAGTAAAATAAATAGTTCAATAAAACTGGGTGTTACATGGGGGCCGGGTTGGTACTGCACAATCAGTTTGCGGATCCCGCCGCTGGTGTGGGCCAGACTTGTTGTTACAAATATTGTCCGTTGGGACCACAATTATGATTCCCTTGCCCTTTCTCCCCGTGTCCTCCCTTAATTTATGCCAAGTAAATGATGAATAAAAAAATGACCACGAACATGAATATGATTATGTGAACCATGCATTCATGAACTTATATATATATGTATATATGTGTTGCACTCCTTATTAAGCATTAGGCTTATAGTTTGAACCTTATGATGTAGGTGACGAATTGGAAGGTGAGGATTTCAACCAAAGTGATAATGTCTAAGAGGGGTTGCTGGGCGGCGATTTGACCCGAGGGTGGTGCCCCTAGCGAGTTTGGTAAACATTATGTTTTGGAAATAGGTAGAAAGGATTTTTCATAGGATTATCGTATGATGGCAAGTACTAGAATGATTGATGGTTTTTCCTTCTTTTTCTAGGATGAATTTATGACTTAGAGATTTTCCTTGTTTTGTCTTCCACTACGGTTAAAATGTTTTGTTCTCGTATGATTTCCAATGATGGATGATTTGAAGAATTTAAGCTTCTCGTTTGAATGACTTAAACTGAGTTTTGTTTGATGAATTTAAAAGGAATTGGAATGGGTTAGTTATGTGATGCTTTGGCGTGGATGAAGTTTGTTTTCAGGATGATTATTTTGGCCAGAGGAAATGCCGATCGATCGGCAGGAGTTGCGATCGATCAGCAGGTTCGTGTAGTTTTGTTTTGGATATCTAGAGGAAGTGCCGATCGATCGGCCGTTTGAGCGATAGATCGGCTGTATAGTTTTGAGGGGCGATTGATCGCTCATGACATGAGCGATCGATTGGCAGAAGAATTTTGGGTAGGGGCGATCGATCGACCAGGGAGTAGGCGATCTATCGGCTCCTGTGTTTTCTCGATTTTGCCCCTTCTCTTTTCTCTTAAAACCGAGCTTAACCTTCTTCCAATTTTCCTCTTTAAAATCTTGTAAATGTTAAGTTATTTCTAAATGATTTCAAATGAGTTTCACACATGGTCCTCAATCGTTTTATTAAGATTTCTTTCAAATAGATTTTCCTTGTTTTTTATGTTCAAAAAAAAAAATACGAGTCAAGATTAGAATAGGAACACGATTATGTAAGTCGCGGCCCGTTGGGTTTTGGGTCGTGACACTAATCTTATAGCATTTATTTTCACATATCTAGACTTTAATTTGAAGGTTTAATGGTTTAAAATCGTGCTTCAAGTTGCTGTCTTTTCACATTACTGAAAAGGGAGTTTGCATGGTGTTTGTCAAAAAACCTAACCGAGGAATGCGTGTGTAAAACCTAAAAACTATCCATTTTTGTTGTTTTTGTGGTACCAATCTCTTACATTGTTGCTCATTGAAGTCTTGAGGATTAAATTGTGCATTAGATCATTAATTTGAGCCTTTAATCTATTATGAGACATTGATTGCAATCAGTCTAAAGAGAACATAAAAATTGTTTTTGAAAATTAGTGATTAACTAGTTTACAACGTGTTTGATGAAATTACCAAGTAGATTTTAGTTTGTATTTTGTTTAGTTTACCAAGTGTTTGTTATTATTCCTCATTCAAAGGGGGGTGGGGGGGTGTTCAACAAAATTTAAAGTCCTAGACTTAAGTTAAATCCGAAAAGATTAAAATCTAAAACTTTAGTTTAAGTGTTATACACATCCTAAACCAAAAGTTAGATTAATCTTACCCTAAGTTAAAATCTTCCTAAAACCTAAGAGTAAATTAACTTAAACTAAGTGAATTAATTCTTAAAACTTAGGATAAAATGAAAATAAGAAGTCGAATCAAGAGTGGCCATGTCATTCCCCAAACTGAGGCACTAAACCCTCAAGTGGGAGAGTCAAGCTTCCGAGGCCAACTCGATAACCTTAACCTAAAATTCCAACAACTTATGAATAGGTTAGACAAGCATGATAGGACATCTCGAGAATCCCTTAGAAGGAGGAGGGATAACGTATTCCCTACAAGGCGGAGAGATGAAAGAGAGAGAGCATCACAAGAATTCCCTAGAAGATGGAGGGACGAAGCATCTCCCCAAGGGAGAAGAAATGTGGAGTCACCTAGAAGAAGATGAGATGAAGAATCTCCTTGACGGTGAAGGAAAGAGGAACCTCCTAGAAGGAGGAGGAATGAAAAGTTCCCTCTAAAAAGAAGTGATGCAGCGGTGATTTCAAGAAAACTCTGGAACTAACAAGAGCTATTGAATCGCGCACGATTTCCAGCAATTGTCTTCTAAAATCTATTAATCGCGCACGGTTAACAGATCCTAGGCATCAATCTCAAACCTAGAGAGATTAGAAACTGGTAAAAAGTCAAATTCTATCAAAATCAATCGTCCCAAATCAAACCCTAAAAACTGTATTTATATCGTCTCAGATAATAAAATTAAAAACAATAGAAATTAGGAATAAAACTGACGATAAAACTTCTGGGCTTGCCCAGCTGGTCTACACGACATATATTATGGGCCCCGTACCTCCATTGTAATCAAAAGTTATGAGCCCCGGAAGTAGGCCTTCGCGAAACCCAATCTTGTTGTTCCAAAAAGTCCAACGCGACTTGGTCCACATCAAGAAGAGATGAAGAAACCCCTCAAAGAAGGAAGATACCTAGAATCCCCTCATACAAGAAGAGATGAGAGATTTAGAAAAGATGAAATCGGTTTGAGAAAACCAAACCAAAGAAATTCTCATAACCACTTCAACAGTAAAGGTCCTTGTGATATTACAATACCCTATTTTAGTGGATATTCCCAGAATTTAAATGTTTGGTTGGATAAGGTAGAGTGGTTGTTCGGGTTTCAAGATTTGTCGGAAAGAGAATAACTCAGGAGTGACTCCCTAAGTCTCATCAGATATGATGACTCTTGGTGGACACAACTTAAGATAAAAAGGAGATTTAATGACAAAGTTGAAATTAGTACTTGGAGAATGATGAAACATCTAATGGAAAGGAAGTTTAATCCAAGCAGTTTTTGAAAAAAGCATTACCTTAGGAAAATTTCCAAGTCACCAAAACCTTTTGAACCACCATTTTTCCCAACCAAAGTCAAAGACGAACTTAGTGGAGAATCCCAAAGTGAGAATGAGGATGAAGGGTATGAAGAAGATGAACGTAATAAAGAGTCCTTAAGTGAGAATGAGGACGATATGATCGAAGAAGAAATCGTCCATCCCGAAGAAGGTCCACTACTTGAAATTTATGGATAAGAGGGTGAAAATGTAACAGAAGAAGAAGAAGCCTCGAGTGAGGAGGAGAATGAGCGGACAGAAGAAGAAACATTAAGTAAGGAGGAGAATGAAGTGGTTGAAATCGTGTATTCCGAGGAAGATATATTGCTTGATTTCAATGAACAAGTGGACGTTGAGCAAGTGAAATCTTTTGGAGAATACTTTAAGGAACCCCCTACCACATTCAAATTCATTGAAGATTTTGGAATTTTGAATTTATTTGAAGAATCTAACCTTGAGGTTTAAAGTGAACAAATGGTAGAATCCATTAGAACCTTTGAAACCAAAGAAGTAGAAACCCAGCCTAATTATTTCTTGGAGTATACGACAATAAAACTTATGGGCTCGCCCAGCTGGTCTAAACGACATATATTATGGGCCCCGTAACTCCATTGTAATCAAAAGTTATGAGCCCGAAAGTAGGCCTTCGCGAAATCTGATCTTGCTTATCCAAAAAGTCCAACGCGACTTGGTCCACATCATTCTTTCTAGGGAAGGAAAATTCAACCATGAATTGTCAGCAACATCGTCATCAGAAGAATCACCATGGAAAGGAATCAAGTGTTTGACGTTGAAAACATCAGCAGTGCAAATATGACTCGGCAGTTTTAACCTGTAAGCATTCAGATTGATCTTCTCAACAATTTCCAACGGGCCAATTTTTTTGGAAGATAGTTTGTTGTAATCCCCAATTGAAAAACGTTCTTTAGTTAAAATTGCCCATACAAAATCACCAACCTAAAAATCAATGTGTCTCTGCTTCCGATCCGCCGCCTGTTTATATTTTAGATTTGCCTTTTGTAAGTTCTCGTGGACGGATTTGTGAAAGTTCTGTAAGCTATTGATAAAATCTTTAGCTTTTCTCTGTATCTTTAAATTACTGGGAAAAATCATTAAATCAATGGGACCCATGGGTATGGCCGAGTATACTACATGAAAAGGGCTGAAACCAGTGCTGCGATTAACGGCAAGGTTGTGGGCAAACTCGGCTTGGCACAATCTTTGATCCCAACTTTTCACATGTTCTCCAACCAAACATCGCAACAAATTGCCCAGTGATCTATTAACAACTTCGGTTTGCCCATCTGTTTGGGGATGATATTGTGATGACCCATATGTGCACAACTGGCCCGTATACTTGATCCGGACACGGATGGCGATGCGTCTGCGCTGGAAAAAGGCTGGTGAAGGGGGTAGGTCGTAATGTGGGGGTTGTCACAATCCCACATCGCTTGGAGAAGTATGTTAAAATGAAACATATGTAAAAAGACAATCCCAAAATAGTAAGACGCATTTTGGAGCACAATTGGCAACGGATCCCATAAGAACTCTAGGGGAAGAGGCCGAGGTCAGAATATTATTATTATTGTTATTGTTATTGTAACGACCCCAACCCCGTAGGGCCGTCACAGGACTTGACTTTACATTGACATAACCTTTACCTAAGCCCTCGTGTTATCGAATAAAATTTTTCATTTTTACTTAACACTTTAAAAGAAAACGGACTTCGACAATTGACCCACCTCTAACAACCTTTAGGGTCTAACTTTGACTTAAACATTTTGAGCGTAAAACATTTCGACTTTTAAAACATTTAAAACTAGACTAAAACCATTAATAACTTAAAACAATTAACAATTAAAGTAAGATCAATTAAAACAAAACACTCATTCGTCGATCATCAAAACACGACACTAATATAACCTATACTTTCGGGAAGAACTCAAGAAAACGAACTGCATGGATCGCTCTAAAAATCGAGCGTATCCATACCTGTTTCAAAATAACCAAACAGTTCAAAATGACCAAACAGTTCCAGTATATTTCTAACATTAAGACTCCATATTCTAAACGTTCTACTTTCACTACATTTACATCCAAACTCAACCTTTCATACATTTTTCCATCAAATTATCCGATCCACATACTTAAACATTTTCATTCTCTTTCTTAATCAAAACGACACGTAAACATACCCAAAACAGACACGTCAACATACTAACCACAGACACCTACTAACCACGGTCGGAATCGCCCTAACAATATTGCCGGGTTGCCGCCATGGTCGTACTCCTCCAACTGCGTCCATGATCCTAGCATGCTCATGAAATCTCACCGTACCTGTTCTTCTGCACCTATATCACAGAACTCAAACTATAAGCCTAATGCTTAGCAAGTAGTGACTATATGAATTTAAAACATTTTACTTAACATATGCAGTTTCTACAGTTTCATCGTACATAATCGTTTCGTTTCGTTTCATCGTTCATATTCATTTCATTTCGTTTCATCATACATATTCATTTCATTTCGTTTCATCATACATATTCATTTCATTTCCATCGTACATACATGGAAATCCTCTACCAATGGAGGGCAGATTAGTTTCTCCATCTCTAGACGTTCCACAACTTCATCTGAAGGGTGAACCACTTCCTTCAGACGTTCTATATTTTCTGGATGTTCCACAATTTACATCTGAAGGGTGAACCACTTCCCTCAGACACTTTACATTTTCGTTTTACATCGTTGTCGTTTCTACTTTCAAATCGTGAAAACATATGCTAAAACATTTTCTACTTTTTCTAAAACATGATGCATGAGAAAGCTAAACATACATAGAAACATGCAACATAACCTAGCGTTCCGTGATGTAGGCCCAAAGGCAACACGCATGCAACACTACTTACCTGGCGTCCTTAGCAATTTGTCTCTATCTGAAACCTTAACCGTGGAACCTGAAAAACCTAAATATCAAAATATTGCATTAGAACTCGCTCGGCATAACTAAACTCTCATTTTTGTGAAAACATCTTAAACTACTATTTCTAGCCTAATCCAACTAAAATCTAATTAAACGGGCCACTATTTTGGGTTTGGTATAACCGACCCGAAACTTCAAACGCGCGTAACTTTTGCGTCGGTTATCGGAATCGAACGATTCAAACGGCCACGTACTCCTCTAATAGCCTATTTTAATCTGCCAAAACGAATTTAAAAACAAACGACCGTAGTTAGGTCAATTTAGGCAAAACCCGATTCTGCACTTTCCCGGAATTTTCCCCTTTTTCGATTTTTCACCAAATTTCACTCATTTCCTCCTCAATCGACCACCTATACCCTCAATTAGAATAATCTAATCAAAAATCGAAGCTACACTCACCAAAACCGAAATGCCCTAAATCGGCTTCACTGATTTTCGCCCACATTGAGCTCACCATTGCTCGGCAACCATCGCCGGCATTAAGCTCGGCCATTTGACGCTAAAAGCAACCAAAAACGGCCGGTGCTCGGAGCTCAATCGAGCTCGCCACCCACGGCCTCAAACCGAACCGAAAAGAGGAGAAAACAGAGCCTTACCGTCGGTTCGTGCGCGGAGATAGGCCAGAAACCGCACGTCGCCGTCGTCTGGCCGGAGAGGGTCGGAGAACGCCGGTGAACGTCGTGCTCGTCGATCGTCGCCTCCCTCGTCGCCCCTGTTCTTCGCTCGCGGAGCTCAGGCTCAACAAACAACAGAATCGATTCTTTTGTTTGTTTTGTTTTTATGTTAATAATAATAATAATAATAATAATAATAATAATAATAATAATAATAATAATAATACTACTAATATCAATAATCCTATTAATTCCTATTAACACATCAATATACCGTTTTGCCCTTCCGTAAATTCCGTTAAATCTCGTTCTTAATTATAACCCACGGCTTAATTTCACTGGAAATACCCGAATCTAAATTAATTAACCAATTAGGTTAACCAAACTTATTCACTTTTCTTTTAAGTTACTTAAAACAATTATTTATTAAACAATTACCTATCATTTTATTTTCTCTTAAAAATCTCGGGTGTTACATCCTTCCCTCCTTAAATGAAATTTTGTCATCAAAATTGTTGCTTAGTCATTCCTCTTATTTCTCACTCCAATGTTACCACCGTAATTGCTGTTGCAATACTAAATCTTGATTACTCTAGGGCCTCAATCACTCATCGGGTAACGAAAATTCCTAGATCCCCAAAGATATGATTCTCTTAACTATGCATTTTGTAACTCAATCACTTATACGTCCATTGCTTTCAATTACTCACCCTCACATTACCTAAGTAATTATACTCTCAATACAATCTCGACACTCCTTTAGTCTAAATAAATCATTGACATTGACAGCTTCGTACGTCTTCAAAGTTCCAAGTCCTCCTAGTTAGGCACTCAAGCACTAAATTGTCTATGCGTCCAACGACTGCCACTTAACCAATCTTGGATTAGACGCTCAAATTCTTCTATTTTAACTTCAATCCTAGTCCTTCCTCGAACTGAATTCAATCGGTTCTCTACTTCTCTCATACCTCATTCCATCCAACGCATCTAAAATCTTATAATTCCTCAAAGCTTCATCTATTGCTTAATACTAAGGACCTATTACATAGCCTCTTTATCCTATTTCCTTCTATTCCAAGTCCTCCTCTACCTTACTATCTCATTTCTAATCCATCACACACATCCTTTACACCCATGGACAATGGGCATTCATGACGTTCCATTAGTCACTATAACATGATCCTAGTACTCAAGGCTCTCAATACTTAAATCTATCCCTTTTTTCTTTCAAAGTATTCTCTAAGTTTCTATACCTATGTCTACAATGCTCGATTTATCCAACTTTCACCTCGGTTGTCACCAAACAATATCAAACTCTCAGTCTAACTAATTAATTACACTATTCACCCAATGCCTTAAATGGTGCATAAACACTTCGACATAGCTTACGAGTCGGATCTTTCCTAAACCTACAGGCTTATCTTCACTTCTAGGTCCACTTGCACAATCTCCGAGTAACTTTCTATCCTTTCATCCAATAGTTTCTAAATTCTTCAACATCACAAACCCTCATTGTTTCACTCTTATTTTGACCATTCACTTATTCTAATAAATCTCTTCATTTACCCTTATGACGTTGTCCAAAAATCTACCTAATCGCCCATTCTATCTTACCTCACATAGTCTCCATTTTCCTCCATCCATGAACTAAGAACCATCCCTCACGGTATGAATCTTTTATATAAGCTAACATCCATATCCTCAATCAACGATCTTCTAAAGACTTTATGTTCCTCAAGTTGGAATTTACGTTCCATACCTAAGCTCATTTATCCTAACCCTAGCTACTTACGAAATCGTCGGCCTTTACTTTGTTACATACTAGCCAAACCCTTGAAATTCTCTAACTTAACCTCATCCCTAATGTATTTGACCATCCTCCTCATTCAAAAGGTCATATGTTTCCTCAAATCTCACTCCACTAAATACTTAAATGCTAACTTTCTTATTTTAACTCTCAATTAAACCTAAAGGCCTTTACACTTACTCTTATAAATCTATACACAATTCTAAATCTATCCAACCACCCTTTTCCACCTTACGTCGCTTAGTCTCTAATTTCTTCATTAAAAGAAATTCCCAATATTTTCATAGATCGCACATCACTAGATTCTGATGAATTAAATCACAACTTCTAACCTTCCTTCTTATCTAGCAATCCTCTCTTTCCTAGCTCTTAACTTCGCAATATCAATTACACTTCTCCTCCAAGGCTCCAACACTTGTAAAAATATCTATTTTCACATAAGGTTCTCACTAAGATTTACTAGCTAATGAATTTTTTCTCTTTGATCTTCAAAATTCAGGTTCTAAGTGTTCCCCCACACTACTCCACAACAATTTGCCTAACAACTTTCTTGTTTTCTCAAAAAAAAACAAAATTTGGGTCATAAGTATTTAACTCAATTCTTTACATCAATTCCTCTAACGGCTTCCTTGTTAGCAAACTTGTTGCAGGTAATTTACACCCTTAATCCGAACCTCCTTTCCATCCTAAGTCCTCAAGTCTAATTCACATCCACCACCAACTCCCACACGATTATATTTTAACATTTCCACATTAGTATCTCCTATAAATAATTAAAATGACACGTACCTGTAACTACAGTAGGCTGCTCTTCATTGTTTGCACTGCTGAGGGAGAAGATCTTTGGAGATACACTTGTGGGTCCCTTGTTCCGTGTCGGGCAGTCCCTGGTAAGATGGCCCATCCTATTGCAAACAAAACACGGCCCTTTACCTTTCTTCGGACAATTCCTGGAGAGATGTCCTATCTCTTGACACTTGAAACACCTTCCTAGATTCTTCCTTGGGCAGTTCATAGAAATATGACTTTGCTCATTACAATTAAAACATCGGCCCGAACCTGCCTTGCACACCCCATCATGGAACTTCTTACACGTTGGGCATTGAGGGAACTGCGAATATCCAGAGGCACGTTTTCCACTTCCTTGACTAATTTCCTCATCACTCGTCCGTTTTGTGCCCCTCGGTGATTGTTGTTCTTCATCACTCCGTTGAGTTGTACTTTCTCTAAGGAGCTTCCTCGACATTTCACTTTGTCGTTGTAGTTTCATCTCGATGTCATCTAGTCCGAGGGCCCTTTCTACTATCTTATGATAAGGCACGTCTTCGTCACCCATCGTCATCACCCCTTTCTGAATTTCTAATTTCAAACCTTGTACAAATTGGTGAATTTTGTCCTCCTCCTCATAGATCATATATCCGGCATATTGAGACAGTGACTCAAACCTTCGCACGTATTCGGCCACTGTTCCCATTTGGCGTAGTTTGGAAAACTCTGATCTCTTGTTGGCTCGGTGAGTGCGACTAAAATACTTGTTGTAGAATGTCGTCTTGAACTGTTCCCACGTCATAACCTTCGTATCCGTAGCGGCCATCACTGTATCCCACCAGAAAATGGCATCCTTATCTAAATTAAATGTGGCACACGTCACTTTGTCGGCTTCCCCCACTTTTGCATAGGCAAACATACTCTCAATCTTACGAATCCATTGTTCAGCACTCGTAGGATCCGAAGACTGACCATCGAATGTCGGGGGCCTAAGCCGCCTAAACCTTTTTCCACCTTGGTCCTGAGAATCGTTGCCCTGTCCACTTCGATTCAACAAAGCCCTTATCTGTTCTTACTGTTGGCGTAATATGTCCATAAACTGGCTATTGGGATCCATTCAGGTTACTTAAGTACTCGTGGCCTTTTCTTGTACCTAGACATGTTAGAAAAACACAAAACACTATAAAAATCTATAAATCATTACTTAAACTTAAACACTTACAGTTGGCGAAGCACTACCATGGGGCGAGTGGCATTGTTAGGTAATCAACTGAACGATTGCGACCACATGTCTCTGATACCATAACTGTAACGACCCAAACCCCGTAGGGCCGTCACAGGACTTGACTTTACATTGACATAACCTTTACCTAAGCCCTCGTGTTATCGAATAAAGTTTTTCATTTTTACTTAACACTTTAAAAGAAAACGGACTTAGACAATTGACCCACCTCTAACAACCTTTAGGGTCTAACTTTGACTTAAACATTTTGAGCGTAAAACATTTCGACTTTTAAAACATTTAAAACTAGACTAAAACCATTAATAACTTAAAACAATTAACAATTAAAGTAAGATCAATTAAAACAAAACACTCATTCGTCGATCATCAAAACACGACACTAATATAACCTATACTTTCAGGAAGAACTCAAGAAAACGAACTGCATGGATCGCTCTAAAAATCGAGCGTATCCATACCTGTTTCAAAATAACCAAACAGTTCAAAATGACCAAACAGTTCCAGTATATTTCTAACATTAAGACTCCATATTCTAAACGTTCTACTTTCACTACATTTACATCCAAACTCAACCTTTCATATATTTTTCCATCAAATTATCTGATCCACATACTTAAACATTTTCATTCTCTTTCTTAATTAAAACGACACGTAAACATACCCAAAACAGACACGTCCACATACTAACCACAGACACCTACTAACCACGGTCGGAATCGCCCTAACAATATTGCCGGGTTGCCGCCATGGTCGTACTCCTCCAACTGCGTCCATGATCCTAGCATGCTCATGAAATCTCACCGTACCTGTTCTTTTGCACCTACATCACAGAACTCAAACTATAAGCCTAATGCTTAGCAAGTAGTGACTATATGAATTTAAAACATTTTACTTAACATATGCAGTTTCTACAGTTTCATCGTACATAATCATTTCGTTTCGTTTCATCGTTCATATTCATTTCATTTCGTTTCATCATACATATTCATTTCATTTCGTTTCATCATACATATTCATTTCATTTCCATCGTACATACATGTAATCCTCTACCAATGGAGGGCGGATTAGTTTCTCCATCTCTAGACGTTCCACAACTTCATCTGAAGGGTGAACCACTTCCTTCAGACGTTCTATATTTTCTGGACGTTCCACAATTTACATCTGAAGGGTGAACCACTTCCCTCAGACACTTTACATTTTCGTTTTACATTGTTGTCGTTTCTACGTTCAAACCGTGAAAACATATGCTAAAACATTTTCGTACTTTTTCTAAAACATGATGCATGAGAAAGCTAAACATACATATAAACATGCAACATAACCTAGCGTTCCGTGATGTAGGCCCGAAGGCAACACGCATGCAACACTACTTACCTTGCGTCCTTAGCAATTTGTCTCTATCTGAAACCTTAACCGTGGACCCTGAAAAACCTAAATATCAAAATATTGCATTAGAACTCGCTCGGCATAACTAAACTCTCATTTTCGTGAAAACATCTTAAACTACTATTTCTAGCCTAATCCAACTAAAATCTAATTAAACGGGCCACTATTTTGGGTTTGGTAAAACCGACCCGAAACTTCCAACACCCGTAACTTTTGCGTCGGTTATCGGAATTGAACGATTCCAGCGGCCACGTACTCCTCTAATAGCGTATTTTAATCTGCCAAAACGAATTTCAAAACAAACGACCGTAGTTAGGTCAATTTAGGCAAAACCCGATTCTGCCCTTTCCCGGAATTTTCCCCTTTTTCGATTTTTCACCAAATTTCACTCATTTCCTCCTCAATCGACCACCTATACCCTCAATTAGAATAATCTAATCAAAAATTGAAGCTACACTCACCAAAATCGAAATGCCCTAAATCGGCTTCACTGATTTTCGCCCACATTGAGCTCACCATTGCTCGGCAACCATCGCCGGCATTAAGCTCGGCCATTTGACGCTGAAAGCAACCAAATACGAGTGGTGCTTGGAGCTCAATCGAGCTCGCCACCCACGGCCTCAAACCGAACCGAAAAGAGGAGAAAACAGAGCCTTACCGTTGGTTCGTAGCGCGGAGATAGGCTCACCCAGGAAACCGCACGTCGCGTCGTCTGGCGCGGAGAGGTCGGAGAACGACGCGGTGAACGTCGTGCTCGTCGATCGTCGCCTCCATCGATCGCCCCTGTTTTCGATCGCGGAGCTCGGCCTCCAACAAACAACAGCATCGATTCTGTGTAAGTTTGTTTTTAGGTTATTATAGTAATAATAATAATAATAATAATAATAATAATAATAATAATAATAATAATAATAATAATAATAATAATAATAATAATAATAATAATAATAATAATAATAATAATAATAATAATAATAATAATAATAATAATAATAATAATAATAATAATAATAATAATAATAATAATAATAATAATAATAATAATAATAATAATAATAATAATAATAATAATAATAATAATAATAATAATAATAATAATAATAATAATAATAATAATAATAATAATAATAATAATAATAATAATAATAATAATAATAATAATAATAATAATAATAATAATAATAATAATAATAATAATAATAATAATAATAATAATAATAATAATAATAATAATAATAATAATAATAATAATAATAATAATAATAATAATAATAATAATAATAATAATAATAATAATAATAATAATAATAATAATAATAATAATAATAATAATAATAATAATAATAATAATAATAATAATAATAATAATAATAATAATAATAATAATAATAATAATAATAATAATAATAATAATAATAATAATAATAATAATAATAATAATAATAATAATAATAATAATAATAATAATAATAATAATAATAATAATAATAATAATAATAATAATAATAATAATAATAATAATAATAATAATAATAATAATAATAATAATAATAATAATAATAATAATAATAATAATAATAATAATAATAATAATAATAATAATAATAATAATAATAATAATAATAATAATAATAATAATAATAATAATAATAATAATAATAATAGTGTACAGTTATGTGATTGTTATTATTGAAATTCCCTGTGTACTCGTGTAAGCGTGTAACGCCCCGAGTTTTCTGAACCCGGTTCGCTACATAAAGCTTGATCATGACTAAGAAATCTCTCTTTTTTTAAAAAAAAAACTTCGCCCGACAGTTAAATTTGACATTTTCTAAAAGCTCAAAATATTTAAATTTTGTAGCGGAAATTCGTTTAAACAAGAATAAAATTATCAAAGACCACGTTAAAAAAAAACGTTAGAAATCTTAAGAAACAATCGATTAAAAAGCAAAGGTTTAACTCGTGAAAATACTTTAAAAATCAGAAAAGTCAAACTCGTCATCCGCTTGAACAAAGTCAACAAAAGGAGAAGGCTTTTTGGAGACTTCATCCGGTCGCTAAACGACAAAACATAAATTTAGTCATCCGGTAGACTAAACGACAAAACATAAATTTAGTCATCCGGTCAGTCTAACAGGGACATCCACCGGTCACTAAACGACAAAATATAAATTTAGTCATCCGGTCAGTCTAACAGGGACATCCACCGGTGACGTCAGCTGGATGATCTCCTCATCCAAACGACTTTCTCTATATCAACCGGTGACGTCATCCGGATGATCTCCTCATCCGAATGACTTTCTCTATATCAACCGGTGACGTCATCCGGATGATCTCCTCATCCGAATGACTTAACCCTTAATATCTGACGAGCAAAAGCTCGACATCAACGGGCAACTAAAACACTCGACATCATCCGATAGAAAAACAGGCACAACTCTAACTACAGACAGAAATTTTTCTTGCCTCTCCAAGACCTTTCAAAGACAATTCAAACCATTCCATTAATCAAATCCAGTAAAAACCAACTCTTAAAACTCAACAGGTTGCTAGAATTGATAATATTCAAAATATATTCGAAATACTAAAATCTCTACTGTCGTGAAAACTCGACCTACTCAGACTAGATCATTATCAACTAAACCTCAACATCTGCTGACACCAGTTAGCCCGCCTCAACAGTTTACCAAGCCGAGACATGGATGTACTCCTCCAACCACATCAATCATCTGTGCACTCAGGAAACTCACTTGCAGTGTCCTCAACACCTACATCACAAAACTCATCTATTAGCCTAATGCTAAGTAAGTAAAGCCAACAAGAAATGAAACAACGAAATATAAATTCCTAATATGCAATTTCTACTTTCTCAACTCAGTTGCTCATGCTTCGTTTCTGTTCAGATCCCCCTGTGAAATTGGGAGTTGGATTAACTCTCCCAAAGTACATACATCCCTGTCTCATTAAGGGGTGGATTAATTCCCTTAACAGTGAAACTGATTCTCCTGTTCAGATCCCCCTGTTAAATTGGAAGTTGGATCAGCTCTTCCAAAGTACATACATCCCTGTCTCATTAAGGGGTGGATTAATTTCCTTAACAGTGAAACTGATTTTCATGACTGTTTCAATATGTTCAATCCTTACCATGCCAATCATGCATTCAAATTCATTTTCGTATGTTTTAAAACATGATGCATAGAATACAGATTCACACAAGTAATCATAATCCTAACGTTTTGTGATGTAGGCCCGAAGGCACAAGCAAACTTCACTTACCTGGTCTCCTGGGAAGCTTGTTGAAACCTCTCCCTTGGGAGTTTGCTCAAACCTAGTTCCACAAATCGAACATTAACTTAAACTTTCGTCAAACTTCCTTCTAGCTACCCAGAAAGCTAAGGAAAATAGTTTGGAAGCCCTAATCGTAGTGCATTCCCGATTCAACTCATAAACCGAAACTAGCACTCACATACCGCATTCTCAAAACTTCATTTATCAACCCTCGACAGTTACAATGTAGCAAGAAATAGAAGCAAAACTCACCTAGTTCTGAGGAAATCGCTGGAGGGATCGAAGAGGGTCTCCTAACGCGCTCTGCTAAGCTGAGGAGCTGAGAGTGGAAGAGGAAATGAAATGAAACAGTGGCGGCTACCTCATTAACACTTCCCTTAAATACATTATCCACAATATAAAGTCGCAATTACCATCTTGCCCCTGCCTAGTCTCTTAATAACCTAATCAACATTTCACTCAATTTTAAACCATAAGATTATATACCTCCGTTTAATAACTTATTTTGATTTATATTGAAACCGGGTGTTACAAAGCGTGAGGGGCCTTCTCATGCTAGCCGCTTCAGGTGTGATGTGACAATTGACGGAAAGACGTACATGAGTGATGATTCTTTTTCCATGAAAAAAGATGTTAAAAAAGAAGTGGCCAGAATAGCTTAGGCATCGCTATCACAATTTGGAGCTCAAGAGGTTAATCTCTGTTACTAGACAAAAAGCAGGGTGCTTTTTTTTCTATTACTCTCATACTTTGTCTTTGTGTTTGTTTTTTTCATTTTTTAGCTCATTCAAGATGATTTCAGTTGTTACAAAAATCTGTTACAAGAGTTAGCTCAGAAAAAAATAACAACAATAATAACAATAACAATAACGTAAACAATAATAATAATAACAATAATTTTTAGACGGAAATTTGATTTTAGACAGTCACAAATATGTTGCTAAATACACTTATATGCAACTATGGTTTTAGTTTTAAGGAAAGTTGCATAAGTTTTCTTATGCACATAAAATAACAATAAAGTTAACATAGTATTTTATAATATTGATGTTGTATTGTTTTTGCTAATTTATTGTCTCTTGGAGTTGTTCTTAGTTTGTCATGGAATTTGGAGTCATTGACTTACTCATTGGTTCTCTCTCCATTTTATCTTTATTTTGCTTTATTTTTACAATTTAAATTTCTTTTATTGATAGAACCAAAAGGTATGTACAAGCATCAACTACAACATTATGCTCAAAAGAAAAATTTGAAATTCCTCGTGTACTCGTGTGAGAGTGAGGGGCCTTCTCATGCTAGCCGCTTCAAGTGTGATGTGACAATTGACAGAAAGACGTACATGAGTGATGATTCTTTCTCTATGAAAAAAGATGCAGAAAATGAAGTGGCCAGAATATCTTTGGCATCACTATCACAATTTGGAGCTCAAGAGGTTAATCTCTGTTACTAGACAAAAAGCAGGGTGCTTTCTTTCTATTACTCTCATACTTTGTCTTTGTGTTAGTTTTTTTCATTTTTTAGCTCATTCAAGATGATTACAGTTGCTACAAAAATCTCTTACAAGAGTTAGCTCAGAAAAAAAAAATTCTAATTAGGGAATTTTTGCAGAATGAGCGCCCCCTTTAGGGGAAGAGGTCGAGGTCGGAATATTATTATTATGTTATTATTGTTATTGTTGTTGTTATTTTTCAAATTCTCCGTGTACTCATGTGAGCATGAGTGGCCCTCTCATGCTAGCAGCTTCAAGTGTAATGTGACAATTGACGGAAAGACGTACATGAGTGATGATTCTTTCTCCATGAAAAAAGATGTGGAAAATGAAGTGGCCAGAATAGCTTTGGCATCGCTATCACAATTTGGAGCTCAAGAGGTTACTCCTTGTTACTAGACAGAAAGCAGGGTGCTTTCTTTCTATTACTCTCATACTTTGTCTTTGTGTTTGTTTTTTTTTTCATTTTTAGCTCATTCAAGATGATTACAGTTGTAATATCTGGCTTTATGGGATTTTGTAAATTATATATATAATGACATTTTTGTAAATATGTCAAATCAAACCCGTTTTACGAAAAAAATGCGTCATTAGAATCCTAAGTATTAATATGGATTTTAAGGAAATTTCAGGAATTTTTGGAGTTGTAACGCTATTTCGAGTAATTACGTTTCTCGAAATATAAAGGACGTTTTAGTAAAAATAGTAAACGAGGTCCATTTTGCAAACGGACAGTTTTAATAGAACCCAAATAATAAGTTAGATTTATTGGCGAAATAAAGAAATTTGGAGAAACCGAATAGTTAGCCGATTAACAAAACGAAGGACGAAGTAATTGTAAAAATCAAAGAAGGGCAAAACGGTCTTTTGCAAAGTCAATTTTTAATTTAAAAACCAAAACTTCTTTCTTCCTCCAGACTTCACGAAATTTCCTCTTTGTTTTCTTCTTTTCCTCCCGCGGCCACAGAACGATTTCCTCTCTGCCATTTCACTCCGACCTCCAATTCGTCCCCCTATCGTCTCATTTTCTTCGCGATTTCTCCTCCCCTCTTGACCCTAGGTATGAATCTATTGTCTAGGAGCGTTAAATTTCGGTTTTCGGGTTGTTTAATGTTAGGGTTTTTGTTTAGGGTTATCGTAAAAATTATGATTTAAGATTCAAAATTGATAGGTTTGCCGTGATTAAGGATATAGTGAACATATTTGACGTTGTTGGATGAATTTAATTGATTTAGGACGAATGTTAAATTTTGTGAAAATTTGAGATTTAGGAAAAACTCGTAATTTGTGATTTGAAGTGCTGAGCGTGTATTGCTCAATGAAATAGCTCAATGAATTGAATTAAAACTTTAGGAATTTCCTTAGTTAAGGATTTTGTTAGTTTGAGCATTAAATTGTTTAAGCTCGTTTTAACGACAATTTGGTGAAACTGCTTAGGTGGACAACGCTTGTGGACGGAGCTTGAGCTACAACGGACACGAGGTAAGTTCTCGTGACTTTCTTTGACCGATTGGTCTACACCGTACGTCGAGGTCGTTCGAGGAATTTGGTGACGCATTTGTTTAAGTTGTTTCGGTTGGGTAGTTAGGATCAGTTCTTTATAGATTATGCCTTTAATTGCTTTTATTGTCTCGATGGTATGAATCATGTATGTTTACTTTAAAGCACGTAACTGTTCATGCATCACGATTTTTGATTATGCATAGAAAATGAATTTCCGCATGATGTTTTAAAGAAAATGGCAATGCGGCCTGGACGGGGGCTATTGATCTATTATGTAGGCACGAAGTGGTCTTTCACAATACCGCATCTAATATGTACTCATATAGTTACAGGTCATGCGATGTGGTGCTCAGGCACGGCTGTACGTGTTGTAAGCGTGTACCCCCCTCCTCTAGCTGGAAAGAGTAGTCCGACCGCTAGATGTGCTCTCTCCGGTTAGGGGGATGAGATCTCGGTGACACCCACAAAGTAAAGATAAAGAAAATGCTGCATGATTTATGAACTCATAGGCACAACATGCATTTACATTTACGAGTCTTGCTGAGATTTTTATCTCATAGGTTTCTGTATGGTGTAGGTGATTTTGACATAGGTGAGGACGAGATCCCTCCACTTGAGGAGTGACGCAGTTGACGGAGGATGGTCGCAGGAGTGTGTTGGCACAGTCGAGGCGTATTTTGACCCGTGGGATTCATGGTTAGGTGTTTTGAGGGTTTTTGGGAATTGTCGGGCAGATGGTTGTATAGTTAAAACATTTTAGGATGTTTAGATCTGATAGTGGATAGGTTTATATTTGACGTTTCAAATGTTTTGGTAAACTGTTTATAAAACGTTTTGTTAAGGTTTTATTTAGATTTTTATGAATTGTTGGTGATTTAAAAATAGGTGGAAATGCTCCGTTTTTAAACATATCCACGCAATTTGTTTTCACGAGAGTTTAATGTGTGTTTCGGTTAAGTGTATTGTTACTTTTCACCGGTGGATGTGTGTTGTTACTGTTCACCGGTGGATGTGTGTTGTTACTGTTCACCGGTGGATGTGTGTTGTTACTATTCACCGGTGGGTGTGTGTTGTTACTGTTCACCGGTGGATGTGTGTTGTTACTGTTCACCTGTGGATGTGTGTTGTTACTGTTCACCGGTGGATGTGTGTTGTTACTGTTCACCGGTGGATGTGTTTGTTACTTTTCACCGGTGGATGTGTGTTGTTACTATACACCGGTGGATGTGTGTTGTTACTGTTCACCGGTGGATGTGTTCGTTACTGTTCACCGGTGGATGTGTTCGTTACTGTTCACCGGTGGATGTGTGTTGTTACTGTTCACCGGTGGATGTGTTTAATTGTTTTATTAAATGTTTTAAGTTTTATTTAATTGGTTTTGTATTTTGTTTTAAATGGTTTAAAAACTAGATTTCAATTCCCATTTCGATTCTGATTTCGATTTCGATTTGATTTCCGCTTGAAGTTTAATTAAGCTCATTTAAAGTTAAAGGTATAAATAATAAAAAAAAATTACGGGAAATTGGGTAAAGTGTTAGGGTCGCTACAACCTATGGTATCAGAGCCCCCGGATTTTAAAATCGGTTTTGTAGACTGCTCGACTGCATAGCCACTACGCGGACATCCTTCATCAACTGTAAGTATGTTTATAGCTTTATTTGATTTCTATTTCTTAGAGTGTTTGTTTAAACTTTTATATAGGAGTTATATAAATATGGTGCGTCGAGGAAATGATCGAGACGACCGAGACGATACGGTAGACCATCTTAAGGACTTCATTGCTCAACAGTCTCAACACATAGAGCGACAAGCTCAATAGATGGAGAGATAGTCCCAATAGTTGAGCACCCTTATAGATCGAGAAGGTGCTAGAACTCAGGAGGCAGCAGCTTCTGGTAACCGAGGAATGGAGAGATTTCAGAGGCTCCAACCCCCTATATTCAATGGACAATCTACGGATCCCTCTTCAGCCGAGGAGTGGATTTGGACTATGGAGGATATGCTGGCCTATGCTAGCATTGTGGACGGAGAAAAGGTTGCGTTGGTGACTTACCACCTAGCTTTAGATGCCCGATTCTGGTGGGACACCGTTAAGGCAATCCACTGATATTACAATAATGAGCTGGGAGCAGTTCAGAGAGTTATTTTATGACAAGTACTTCAGCCATACGGTGCGAGAAGCCAAGATGGTGGAGTTTATGTAGTTACGGCAGGTTAGTTCTATTACCGAGTATGTGAGGAAGTTTGAAGCACTGTCCCGATTCACACCACGTCAAGTCAGCGTTAATGAGGACAAGGTACGCAGATTTTTACAGGGACTTGGTCAGGAATTTCGGATGCGTCTTACTATATCTGGGGTACAAATGTATCCTATGACGAGATTGTGGCCAGGGCACTTGAGATAGAGGCAGTTGCTAGAGATTCTGTTAAACCGAGGGAGCCATCTAAGGGCTTCTTTCGAGAGATTCACCCCCAGATCAGGAATAAGGGCTGGCAACCGAGAGCACAGCCTCAGCAACAACAACGGGGTGTTAAAAGGCCTTTAGAGGGAGGTAACGATCGAGGGAAAGGGAAGCAGGTACAGGGGGCTCCTCAGATGCCTCTGTGCCCTATATGCCAGAAGGAACACAGTGGCTGATGCAGAGTGGGCACGAATATGTGCTATCGGTGTGGTGATCTGGGCCATTTTGTTAAAGACTGCCCGAAGCCCAGCCGAGATCAGTCAGGCAGTGATCAGAGGAGGATAATGCCGAGGATCTTCGCATTTATCTAGCCTGGCGATGTCGACGATGAGGCTCAGCCCTCTGTGATAGCAGGTACTATTCTGATTATGGGCACCGTTGTTTTTACTTTGATGGATACGGGAGCTACGCACTCCTTCATATCGACTGCATGCATGACTAGATTGTGATTAGAGTCTGAGTTAGCTGAGGTTGAGTATAGAGTGATGCTGCCTTCAGGAGAGCTTATGCCGTTAGAACGTATTCTCCAGGGCAATGTCATCTCAGTGGGGGATATTACCCTTTATGCTCGTTTGATAGTTATGAGCATAGAGCGGTATGATCTTATCTTAGGGATGGACTGGCTTGCACAGCACTTCGCCACCATCGATTGTCGATCTGGGATTGTGACCTTTCGACCCCCGGGTAAAGTCTAGTTTTCTTACCAGGCGATGAGCAGATTGAGCGGATCGCCTATTTCTTATTCCATGAAGGTCAACGAGCAATTTAAAGGTGCGTGCTCTATATATTTGGCCTCAGTATTTGATGTTCAGTTACTCAGCGGAGTAAAGCCGAGTGACATTCCTATAGTCAGAGAGTTCTCTTAGATATTCCTCGATGATCTTCCTGGGTTACCGCCAGACTGGGAGATTGAGTTTACTATCGATGTCTATCTAAATACCGCACCAAGGTTTAAGAACTCGTATCGGTTGGCACCAGCCGAGTTGAAAGAGCTAAAGGCTCAGCTTGACGAGTTGTTAGAGAAGGGTTTCATTTGACCCAGCGTTTCACCCTGGGGTGCGCCAGTTCTGTTTGTCAAGAAGAAAGACGGGACCCTCAGGATGTGCATCGATTACAGAGAATTGAACAAATTGGCGGTGAAGAATAAATATCTGTTGCCTCGGATTGATGACCTATTTGATTAGCTACAGGGTGCCCGAGTATTTTCCAGAATTGACCTACACTCGGGTTATTATCAGTTAAAGGTCTGGAGGTATGATATTTAGAAAACGGCATTCCGAACGAGGTATGGGCATTATGAGTTCCTTGTCATGTCTTTTGGACTTACTAATGCCCCTGCAGTGTTTATGGATTTGATGAACCGTGTCTTCAAGGAGTATCTGGACAAGTTCGTGGTGGTTTTCATCAACGATATCTTGATCTATTCTAAGACGAAGGAAGAGCACGAGGAACATCTGCGGATTGTTTTGCAGATTCTGAGTCAACGCCAGCTATATCCAAAGTTCTCTAAATGCGAGTTTTGGCTGGATAGGATCAGTTTTCTTGGCCATATCATATCGCAGGAAGGAGTTTCTGTTGATCCGAGCAAGATTTAGGTGGTTAGAGATTGGCCACAGCCAAAGAACGTACGTGAGGTGCGTGGATTTCTCGGATTAGCTGGTTATTATCAAAAATTCATAGAGGGATTTTCGAAGATTGCAGTTCCTCTTTCACGATTGACTCGTAAGAACGAGAAGTTTATATGGTCGGCTGCTTGTGATAATAGTTTTATGGAGTTAAAGCAGAGATTGACCACCGCTCTAGTATTGGCGCTACCTGTTGAAGGTGACAAGTTTAGTATTTATTGTGATGCGTCTGGAGTCGGACTCGGTTGTGTATTGATGCAAGAGGGGAGAGTTATTGCTTATGCTTCTCGGCAGTTGAAGCCATACGAGTGAATTATCCTACGCATGACCTTGAATTAGCAGCTGTGGACTTTGCACTGAAGATATGGAGACATTATTTATATGGGCAGCAGTGCGAGATATTTTCCGACCACAAGAGCTTGAAGTATTTATTTACACAGAAAGAGCTGAATATGCGACAGAGAAGGTGGCTTGAGTTCGTCAAAGATTATGATTTCGATATTAAGTACCACCCTGGAAAGGCGAACAAGGTTACTGATGCCTTGAGTAGAGCTCCTTCTGCGAGACAGCCTTCACTTGCAGCGATGTCGGTTACGCTGCGGTCTGAGATTGAGAGGTTCGATGTGGAGATAGTGGCAGAGTTGTCCAATATGCTAACCAACATTTCTCTCAGGCCGACTATTCTGGATAGGATACGTGAAGGTCAGCAGAATGATATGGAGTGTGAGGAGCTTCGATAGAGTATGACGTTAGGAGACTCGTTGGATTTCCACTTATCAGATGATGGTATTCTAAAGTTCAGATATAGGTGGTACGTGCCTAACAACGAGGATCTAAAGAAAGAGATATTGGCCGAGGCACATTCTTCAGCATATTTTGTGCACCCGGGAAGTACCAAGATGTATTGAGATTTAAAACAACACTTTTGGTGGCCGAACATGAAGATGGAAGTTGCGAAATATGTTGAAACCTGTTTAGTTTGCCAACAGGTAAAGGCAAAACACCAGAGGCCGGCCGGAACATTACAGCCACTGCCGATTCCGGAGTGGAAATGGGAGCAGATCTCCACGGATTTCATTGTGGGGCTCCCGAGGACGACGAAGGGCCATGATGGTATTTGGGTGATCGTGGACCGATTGAAAAAGTCGGCCCACTTCTTATCTGTTAAGATGGCATCTTCTATGGACCAGCTTGCCAAGCTTTACGTACAGGAGATTGTTAGACTGCATGGAGTGCCAGTTTCTATTGTTTCAAATCGTGATCCGAGATTTACTTCGAAGTTCTGGAAGAGTTTGCACAAAGCTATGGGGACTCAGCTTAATTTCAGCACGGCATTTCATCCTCAGACTGATGGTCAGACAGAGAGGACGAATCAGATTTTAGAGGATATGCTCAGAGCATCTGTGCTGGAGTTTCAGGGCTCGTGGAGCCGATATTTGCCTCTGATTGAGTTCTCGTACAACAACAGCTTCCAGCCTACGATTGGCATGGCTCCGTACGAGGCGCTGTATAGACGGAAGTGTAGATCTCCGTTATATTGGGACGAGGTTAGTGAGGCCAGGATCGTTGGTCCAGAGATTCTACAGCAAACAGCAGAGAAGATTGTCGTTATTAGACAGCGTATTGAGATAGCTCAGAGCCAACAGAAGAGCTATGCTGACACTAGGCGGAGAGAGCTAGAGTTTGAAGAAGATGATGAGGTCTATCTTAAAGTTTCTCCGTTTAAGGGCGTCATGAGATTTGGAAGGAGGGGTAAGTCGAACCCTCGTTATGTGGGGCCCTTTCCTATTCTGACGAGGATAGGGACTAAGGCGTATAGACTGCAGCTTCCTGCTTCTATGGAAGGTATCCACGACGTATTTCACGTATCTATGCTCCAGAAATACCTGTGCGATCCATCGCATATCGTGGAGGCAACAGAGATCGAGGTACAGCCTACCTTGACTAATGAGGAGAGGCCGGTACGTATTTTAGAGTCTTCCATTAAAGTCTTACGCAACAAAGAGATTCCGCTGGTCAAAGTTTTGTGGTGAAACCACGAGGTGGAAGAAGCTACGTGGGAACGACAGCAGGATATGATGGCTAAGTATCCTGAGTTATTTGTGTAATCAATTTTGTGGACAAAATTCTAAATAAGGTGGGTGGAATGTAATACCCAGCTTTACGGGATTTTGTAAATTATATATATAATGGCATTTTAGTAAATATGTCAAATCAAACTCGTTTTACAAAAAGAAAGCGTCATTAGAATCCTAAGTATTAATATGGATTTTAAGGAAATTTCGGGAATTTTCGGAGTTGTAACGCTAATTTCGGGTAATTACGTTTCTCGAAATATAAAGGACGTTTTAGTAAAAATAGTAAACGAGGTCCTTTTTGCGAACGGACAGTTTTAATAGAACCCAAATAATAAGTTGGATTTATTGGCAAAATAAGAAAATTTGGAGAAACCGAATAGTTAGCCGATTAACAAAACGAAGGACGAAGTAATTGTAAAAATCAAAGAAGGGCAAAACGGTCTTTTGCAAAGTCAATTTTTAATTTAAAAACAAAAACTTCTTTCTTCCTCCAGACTTCGTGAAATTTTCTCTCTGTTTTCTTCTTTTCCTCCCGCGGCCACAGAACGATTTCCTCTCTGCCATTTCACTCCGACCTTCGATTCGTCCCCTTATCGTCTCGTTTTCTGCGCGATTTCTCCTCCCCTCTTGACCCTAGGTATGAATCTATAGTCTAGGAGCGTTAAATTTTGGTTTTCAGGTTGTTTAATGTTAGGGTTTTTGTTTAGGGTTATCGTAAAAATTATGATTTAAGGTTCGAAATTGATAGGTTTGCCATGATTAAGGATATAGTGAACGTATTTGACGTTGTTGGACGAATTTAATTGATTTAGGACAAATGTTAAATTTTGTGAAAATTCGATATTTAGGAAAAACTCGTAATTTGTGATTTGAAGTGCTGAGCGTGTATTGCTCAATGAAATAGCTCAATGAATTGAATTAAAACTTTAAGAATTTCCTTAGTTAAGGATTTTGTTAGTTTGAGCATTAAATTGTTTAAGCTCGTTTTAACGACAATTTGGTGAAACTGCTTAGGTGAACAACGCTCGTGGACGGAGTTTGAGCTGCAATGGACACGAGGTAAGTTTTCATGACTTGCTTTGACTGATTGGTCTACACCGTACGTCGAGGTCGTTTCGAGGAATTTGGTGACGTATTTGTTTAAGTTGTTTCGGTTGGGTAGTTAGGATTAGTTCTTTATAGATTATGCCTTTAATTACTTTTATTGTCTCGATGGTATGAATCATGTATGTTTACTTTAAAGCACGTAACTGTTCATGCATCACGATTTTTGATTATGCATAGAAAATGAATTTTCGCGCGATGTTTTAAAGAAAATGGCAATGCAGCCCGGAGGGGGGCTATTGATCTATTGTGTAGGCACGAAGGGGTCTTTCACAATACCACATCTAATATGTACTCATATAGTTACAGGTCATGCGATTTGGGGCTCAGGCACGGCTGTACGTGTTGTAAGCGTGTACCCCCTCCTCTAGCTGGAAAGAGTAGTCCGACCGCTGGATGTGCTCTCTCCGGTTAGGGGGATGAGATCTCGGTGACACCCACAGAGTAAAGATAGAGAAAATGCTGCATGATTTATGAACTCACAGGCATAGAATGCATTTACATTTACGAGTCTTGCTGAGATTTTTATCTCATAGGTGTCTGTATGGTGTAGGTGATTTCGACATAGGTGAGGACGAGATCCCTCCACCTGAGGAGTGACGCAGTTGACGGAGGATGGTCGCGGGAGTGTCTTGGCGCAGTCGAGGCGCATTTTGACCTGTGGGATTCATGGTTAGGTGTTTTAAGGGTTTTTGGGAATTGTCGGGCTGATGGTTGTATAGTTAACCAAATTTGACCCTAAAATATCCAAAATTTCCACTTCAATCCGACTCTACCAATTTCTTTACCAATTGATCACCCTAACATCAAATTAACATAACCTAACAAAATCCCGAGGCTACACACAGCGAAAACCCGAATTGCCCGAACAGGTCTCTTCACGGCCAAGCGACCATAGCCGGTCCAAGGGTCGACAAACCCACGCGGAAGCAACTAATTTCGGCCGGCGATCGGAGCTCAAACAAGCTCGTCACCCTCAGCCATGAACAGAACCAAAAACAGGGCAAAAGAGGACTTACCGTTCGGTCCTGTGCGCGAAGATGGCTAGAAATGGCAGCCCTAGAATCGCCGACGTCGTCTGGCCAGAGAATGCCAGAAAAACACGGTGAACAGAGCGCCGATCGCCGCTCGCGTCTCCTATTTCTGTTCGGGTCATTGGTGCTCGAACGACAGAATGGCTCGTCGAAGCCATTCTGTTGTTTTAATAAATAAAAATAAAAAAAATATTTCCAATTAAAACAATAATAAAATAACGTTTAACGTTTTGCCCTCTCGTACTTTCGGCCTCTTCGAAACCTCTTTAAATTTTGTGCTTCAATTATAAATTTTTTTCGTAAATTGACCATCACCCCCATACACGGCTTAAGTTCTCCAACTAGAATATCCGAAAACAAATTAATTAACCGATTAGTTTGGCCAAATTTATTAACTTAAATAGCTAAAAAAATTTCCGGGATATTACATTTTCTTATGCACATAAAATAAAAATAAAGTTGACATAATATTTTATAATATCGATGCTGTAATGTTTTTGCAAATTTATTGTCTCTTGGAGTTGTTCTTAGTTTTTCATGGAATAGGGAGTCATTGACTTACTCATTAGTTCTCTTTCCATTTTATCTTTATTTTGCTTAATTTTTACAATTCATATTTCTTTTATTGATAGAACCAAAAGGTATGTACAAGCATTAACTACAACATTATGCTCAAAAGAAAAATTTGAAATTCCCCGTGTACTCGTGCGAGTGTGCGGGGCCTTCTGATGCTAACCGCTTCAAGTGTGATGTGACAATTGATGGAAAGACGTACATGAGTGATGATTCTTTCTCCATGAAAAAAGATGCGAAAAATGAAGTGGCCAGAATAGCTTTGGCATCACTATCACAATTTGGAGCTCAAGAGGTTAATCTCTGTTACTAGACAAAAAGTAGGGTTCTTTTTTTCTATTACTCTCATACTTTGTCTTTGTGTTTGTTTTTTTTTTTTTTTTTAGCTCATTCAAGATGATTACAGTTGCTACAAAAATCTGTTACAAGTGTTAGCTCAGAAAGAAAATTCTAACTAGAGAATTTTTGCAGAATGAGCGCCCCCTTTAGGGGAAGAGGCCGAGGTAAGAATATTATTATTATTATTATTATTGTTATTATTGTTATTATTGGTATTGAAATTCCACATGTACTTGTGCGAGCGTGAGGGGCCTTCTCATGCTAGCCGCTTCAAGTGCAATGTGACAATTGAGGGAATGATGTACATGAGTGATGAGTTTTTCTCCATGAAAAAAGATGGGGAAAATGAAGTGGCCAGAATAGCTCTGGCATGGCTATCACAATTTGGAGCTCAAGAGATTAATCTCTGTTATTAGACAAAAATCATGGTGCTTTCTTTCTATTACTCTCACATTTTGTCTTTGTGTTTGTTTTTTTTCATTTTTTAGCTCATTCAAGATGATTATAGTTGCTACAAAAATCTGTTAGAAGAGTTAGCTCAGAAAAAAATAACAACAATAATAATAATAACAATAACAGTGACAATAATAACAATAACAATAATAACAATAATTTATAAACAGTAAATTGATTTTAGACAGTCACAAATTTGTTGCTAAATACACTTATATGCAACTATGGTTTTAGTTTTAAGGAAAGTTGCATAAGTTTTCTTATGCACATAAAATAACAATAAAGTTGACGTAGTATTTTATAATATCGATGTTGTATTATTTTTGCAAATTTATTGTCTCTTGGAGTTGTTCTTAGTTTGTCATGGAATAGGGAGTCATTGACTTACTCATTAGTTCTCTTTCCATTTTATCTTTATTTTGCTTTATTTTTACAATTCATATTTCTTTTATTGATAGAACCAAAAGGTATGTACAAGCATTAACTACAACATTATGCTCAAAAGAAAAATTTGAAATTCCCCGTGTACTCGTGTGAGCGTGCGGGCCTTCTCATGCTAGCCGCTTCAAGTGTGATGTGACAATTGACAGAAAGACGTACATGAGTGATGATTCTTTCTCCACAAAAAAAAGATGCAGAAAATGAAGTGGCCAGAATAGCTTTGGCATCGCTCTCACAATTTGGAGCTTAAGAGGTTAATCTCTGTTACTAGACAAAAAGTAGGGTGGTTTTTTTCTATTACTCTCCTACTTTGTTTGTTTATTTGTTTTTTTGTCATTTTTTAGCTCATTCAAGATGATTACAATTGCTACAAAAATTTGTTAAAGAGTTAGCTCAGAAAAAAAATTCTAACTAGAGAATTTTTGCAGAATGAGCGTCCCCTTTAGGGGAAGAGGTCGAGGTCGGAATTTTTTTTATTATTGTTATTATTGTTATTGTTGTTGTTATTATTAAAATTCCCCATGCACTTGTGTGAGCGTGAGGGGCCTTCTCATGCTAGCCGCTTCAAGTGTGATGTGACAATTGAGGGAAAGACGTACATGAGTGATGATTTTTTCTCCATGAAAAAAGATGTGGAAAATGAAGTGGCAAGAATAGCTTTGGCATCGCTATCACAATTTGGAGCTCAAGAGATTAAAATCCTCTGTTATAACAAAAATCAGGTGCTTTCTTTCTATTACTCTCACATTTTGTCTTTGTTGTTTGTTTTTTTTTTTTTTTTTCATTTTTTAGCTCATTCAAGATGATTACAATTGCTACAAAAATTTGTTAAAGAGTTACTCAGAAAAAATAACAACATAATATAAATAACAATACAGTGACAATAATAACAATCCAATAATAAAAACAATCAATTTATAAACAGTAAATTGATTTTAGACAGTCACAAATTTGTTGCTAAATAACCTTATAATTATATGCAAATATGGTTTTAGTTTTAATGCAAGTTGCTATTGTTCTTATGCACAATAATAACAATCAAGTTGAGACCGTAGTATTTTATAATATCGATGTTGTATTATTTTTGCAAATTTATTGTCTCTTGGAGTTGTTCTTAGTTGTCATGGAATCGGGAGTCATTACTTTTTTTTACTCATTAGTTCTCTTTCCATTTTATCTTTATTTTGCTTTATTTTTACCAATTCTATTTCTTTCTTTTATGATAGAACCAAAAGTATGGTACAAAGCTTAACGACAACATTATGTGCTCAAAGAAAAATTTTTGTAAATTCCCCCCGTGTACTCGTGTTGAGCGTTGCGGGCCTTCTCATGCTAGCTCTCAAGTGTGAATGTGACAAATTGACGAAAGACTACATGCGTGATGATATTCTTTCTTCCCACAAAAAGAATGCAGAAAATGAGTGGCCAGAATAGCTTTGGCATCGTCTCCTCACAATTGAGGCTTAAAAGGTAATCTCTGTTACTAGACAAAGTATCGGGTGTTTTTGTTTCTATTACTCTCCCTACGTTGTTTGTTTATTTTTGTTTTTTTTGTCATTTTTTCGCTCATTCAAGATGATTATACAATTGCGACAAATTTGTAAGAGTTCCTCAGGCAAAAATCGAACTAGAGAATTTTGCGAAGGAGCGTCCCCTTTAGGGGAAGAGGTCAGGTCGGATTTTTTTTTTTATTATTGGTTTTATTGTTATTGTTGTTGTTACTTATTAAAACTTCCCCCATGCATTGTGTGAGCGTGAGGGGGCCTTCCTCCTGCTAGCCGCTTCAAGTGTGATGTGACAATTGAGGGAAGACGCATGAGTGATGTTTTTTCTCCATGAAAAAAGATGTGGAAATGAAGTGGCAAAGAAAGCTTTGGCATAGCTATCCAATTTAGCCGATAGTCACACACATGCACAATGATGTGATGACCCTACCTGACTACGTCTGTGGGGTAACCCCCATGCTCCCGCGGATCCGCCAGATGACTATGTTCCCGGTTAGGCCGGAGTATGGGTTACAAACTCCGCGGATTCCCAGAGGGTTTGGCCCAGAGGGTAAACGAAAACTCTGCGGATCCCAGAGGGTTGGCCGAGGATTCGGATCTTGAATGGGGTCGTCACAATCCCACACTCGCTGGGGAGTATGTGGAATGAACATATGTAAAGAGACCCTCCCCATCTAAGCAAGACGGCGTTTGGAGCACATTTGCAAACGGATCCCATAGAACGCGAAGTTCAGAGTGCTTCGTGCGAGAGCAATTCAGGTTGGAGTTACCTTCCGAAAAGTTCTCGCCAAACGAATCCGGAGTTGGGGATATGGGCTTTGGCCCATCCTCCGACGCGCACAATATCTTACTGGAAGAGGGGTCGTTACATACTGCCTCCGGCATATGTAATGCAAACTTCAAAAGCCGATTTCAGGGCAGAGCCTACAAGAATGCGAGGTGAAATGCATCATGGCAACCACAATGAGAATATTTCCGATATAGCCATTAGGAAAGTGCATAGCTAAACGCGGATCCATACAATGCTTCGACGAACGCTGTCCTAACTATTGGCTACTCATGTTTGTCGTCCACTCCAAGAGCGACTTGGGCTTGAATATTTATCGATTGTTTCAATGCGCTCTAATTGCCGACGGGGACAAAAACGATCCTGACCATATTCGAGATTATTCGCAATACTTTGATGACTCGCATTGTCAAAAAATACTACAATATGCTCAAGGTCAACATATGTCCTTGTGTCC